>RXPK01000185.1:113057-222357 GCA_004143645.1 Protaetia brevitarsis
CATAACAATTTATATAACTTTTCATATACAGCGATTCAAATTAAAAAGGCCCACCATTTGCTATCTCTTTATTATTGATTCTAAGAAAGTAGGTTAAATTAGCAAAGTTTTAGTGTTTTTAACGCTGATTAATATGCAATATACGCAACAACTGAATGACGCATTTCCAAGAAATTTTGACATTTATATTTTTTAAATTGAACACCCTGTATATTGTTTAAAAGGCAATGAAAGATATTGTAATTTATGATGCAAAAGTATCAATACACTATTGTCTCAAAACGAATAATAAAGAAGTTAGGTTCTATTTTTTAAATATAGAGCATAACAAAAATAAGTTTTAACAAAACATCACATTCTTCGTGTTGATTTTATTTAACATATACATTCTTAAAATAATGTCGTTGAAATTAATACATCTCAAAGGTATCACCTTCATTCTCAATACATTTTCGTTTACGTTGTTGTACCGGGTTCTGTATATATGATCTTTTAAATATCCCCAAAGAAGAAAATCAAAAGATGATAGGTCAGGAGATAGTTCTTCCATCGATTGCCCATTTGTACCAATCCACTTATCAGCAAAGATGATGTTCAAGATAGTTGTGAACTATGCGGCAGTTATGCGCCCGAGCACCATCCTGCTGAAAGTGCAAATTTTGGCGCATCAGGTAATTGGCGTTATCAAGGAAATCCTCTAGAACGGTACAAATAAATCCCAGATATCTCTCTCCTATCAATGTATCATTGTAGAATACTGGACACAACGACTGTCGAACCATTTAATCCGCACCAGACATAATCGAACCTTCTTGCGACTAGTAGTGTTCATTCTTCTTATTAAACATTCCCCTACTGGAGAAATTTGTTTCATTACTCCATAAAATACATTGTGCTCCACTCAAATTTTCATCACAAAAATTAATAAACCATTCACAGAAAGCCAACCTCCTGTTCGAATCTCCCGGTTGTAATGTTTGAGGTTCGGTACTTCAATGGGATATACTTATGCTTTTTTAAAGTTCTCTGAACTACTGAATCTACGGAGAACACCGAGGCCACCTGCTTCACCTCACCTACCGGCTATCCGCAATTAAGATACACTTTCTCCATTACTGTATAACTCTTGTATTTTGCCTTAATCAGCTGATAACGTAATGTAAATCTTTTGTATTTTTGTAACAATTAACTCAGCTTAAATACATGTTAATATTGATATAATAATCGGTATAATCATTTCGACCTCCAACCTACGACTGAGATTGCTATTAGCCGGCACCCGGTAACAAATTAGTTCTTCCACACCTTAAGTTAGTTCTTCTTCGTTATAATATTTTCTTCAACTCCTCTTTTTCTAAATCAACATTCCCAAATTGTATGATACAATGTACTTGTACTATATAATATTTCCTCTCATTTTTCAATTTTTAATTCAATAACTTTTATATTACCTGTCAATCAAAAAATTTCGTTTCTAATCAATAACAATTTTTTTATATTGCCATGCGTATCAGAACATATACGATGAATGTTTATTATATTGTATACAGCTTCCCATTTATTATACATCATCTTAGCAATTTCATGTCACTCTTTTAATTTTGAAAAACAACCCAAAGATTCACAAAGAGAACACAAGACAAATTCCATTTTGAATATTGAACATTTCTGATGTGTTGTATATTATGTTTGTAATAAATTTAAACATTAATTTGGTTAAGAAAATAATATAAATTATGCAGGTTTAGTTTACATATTTATTATTATTAATTGAAACCTCTATTAATAATTCATTTAAGTAATATAGTCGGATATTTTTGAATAAAGTAATAAACAATGATAAGAATATTAATAATTTTCAATACAATAAACAATATGTATGCACAACAATAATAAAAATATACTTTACAAAAATATTCTCAATACAAAAGCTTCTGAAAAAAAAATGAAAAAAAAAACACTTCGATGCATCCCTAATGCTTTTACTAAACAACAGAATAATCAGCCATAATTAGCCACGGCTCTGTATATCGAGCAGTTTAACTTACTGGTTACGTAAATATCTTTCCTACATCGAGCAGTGAACAATAACAAACGGATGAGCGTATAATTTACAGGCTATAGTTCGCTAGACTTTAGAGCGTGTGGCTTGTTTTTTTTTATTATTTTTTTTTTAATTACTAAATGTATAAAACGTGTTTTGGCGTACAGGATGAATCGATCTGGGTGAAATCACATCCTGGACGAGTAATAACAACACAGAGAAAATTATATATCACGACATGGACAACGCCCTTGTATCCACATAATGCATGCTACATATGTATGAAAGGCTATACGGAGTTTAATTTCAGTTGTATGACTCATTAAACTCAATTATTGTGTTCGCCGATGTGTTTTGTTTTTTTGTGCATTTATTAATAATAAAAAAAGCATTTTAATTGAAATTTTAGGAAGCCAATTCAGTAAACCTTGAAACACAATTGTGAACACATCTAAAGTATCCTGAAATCTAAATATCAGAACATAAAGTACAAAGTGGGCCAATTTTGATGGAATTTGGGAATGTAGGGTGCTTCTACTACTGCCCTATGCTCGATTTTTGAGATAAATTAAAATATAAAAACCGTTTTTTGATATGTTAAGTAGTTTTCAAACTACAATGGGATTTTCAGAAATTTACTACCAAAAATGTTGTTTTTTTTTGTCTGTAAGTATTCTTTAAAGCGAATTTAAAATCTCAAATTGCTTTTGGTTTTTGCAATATAACACAAACTTGGTATTTAACCAAGGCTTTGATCATTAATTTTTAAAATATTTAACGATTTTTAAAATTACCATAGATGGCTCTGACGGAAATTAACACAGTAAGATGTCATATCTTAAAACAAGCAAGCCATGACTTTAAAATTGCCTTTAAAAGATGGGGGGTATATGAATTCCTTCATACACTATTCTATAAACTCTAAGATAAATTTATCAATGAAAAATCATTCCATCAGAATTACCTACTACAGTTAAAACATCTTTATTAACAATGGTTTTCCATCCAAATTGGTGAAGAGTATCATCTACAATTCCTTAGTGGTCGGCATTAACAACAGTGAACACCATGCAGAGAGTTGTTTAAACAAGGCAACCACAGAGTCTATCAATGAACCAGATAATCAAATTAGTCAAAGATTTTGTAGTTTCCCGTATATCAATAACCTCACACCTAATATAGCTAGACTATTCAAGGAGTTTCTTATAAAGATTGCTCTCTACAATGATAGGATCTTAAATTATCTCTTTTCTAAGTGTAAATATCAAACACAGTTGGAATTACAATCAAACATCATTTACAGATTATCATGTCTGAATTGTGACGTCACTTATGTCGGCCAGACATCTCTATCTATCTAAGAAAGAGAATTAGACAACATACTTTGGACTGTGAGCATCTCAACACCAAAACAACAATATCAGATCATGTTAAAAACAATCATAAATTTGATTTTGAAAATCTGACGATATTATGTAGGTAGGAATATTTGTATCAACTTTTTCTTGAAATGTACCGCATACATCAACAAAGATCCCTTGTCCATTAATTTTAGAACCGACATTAATAATTTGAGTAACATATATAGCTATTTATTATACATGGATGAAGGGTGACATTCATTCTTCATTTAATCTTGGTACATTGCTAGATTGTTTTTATATATCATTAAGGTTTGTTTGTTAATTAATTAGTTTGCAACTATTTAGGGCATTTTCTAGTGTCAGGGTTTTTGTTTTTCTTATATTGGTATTACAGCCATCTTATCTCGCGGGGTTGCCATTCTTGTTAACCTATGTCACTGCAAGTGGTTTACAGACTATTGTTGTGGGGTGAAAAATAATTTATACTGTTAATATATCAACATCATTATACCTTTTTATTGTTCCTTGCATTTATTATTCCATCGTAGGTGTTATAATGTTTATCTAATGTATTATTTTTATAGTAGAAGTTTTTTGTAGAATCTTGTTCTCTGATAAAGCTGAAAACACACAGCGAAACCTTAGAATTAATGTAAAAGGAATCGTTTAATTCATCAATCCTTGACTGTTTATCCCATCATATTTTTCCGACCTAGGACCTATTCTCCTAAAGCATATAATAATAATAATAAAAATATGTTTATTATCATTCGTTCATGTAAGAGCATCGACATTGTTAATAAGCATAAGATAATAAGCACAAATATAAGGTGCATGTGGATATAAATACATAGATAATAAACATATATAGGTAGAGTCCGTTGCAAAAGTGAATGGTTAAGTGCTTTATAGAGGCTAATGAAAATCAGCAATTAGCTTAACAAATGTATCACGAACTTTATCCAGAGAGAAGCCTGGAATTACATGGATCACTAAGACCCAAAGTGTACACAAATCTTATGATATATAGATAAAGAACTGGAAGAGTTGACAGTTTTAGTGGAAATAATCGTTTTCCTAATACTTCCACTAAAGAAATGAAACTAAGTATTGAGGCAGCTAGAACGATAGTAAGAAGGGTACATGTCGTCACCAAAACCTGCGCAAAGCCTGACCTCAATTACGCCCCGCTGTCGGCTACCACTGCCTGTTACCTAGCAACGAGGCATCGACCACCAACATTCGTTCATTGCGCATGTGACGTCATGTACCATTCACTATTGCAACGGACTCTACAGACACACAATATGGGAGACAGACAGAAAATTCAAAACTATACGCTTAAATACTCGTACACAACTGTAAAATGTTTAAATAGCTTAAGTGAAGATATTTCTTTCACTTATTTCGGTAAATTTTCAAACAGCTTTGCATGGTGGATAGGCACGCTCAAGTCATGCCGAAACCTAATACACATATTACCATAATTATCACTATTTTTGATAAAGTCAGATTCGTTCTTTTTGAAATATTTTAAAAGTTGATGATATGAATGATAAGAAAAAAAGCATGTATTCTGCCATAATTGTTTTCTTTTTTCATTAAAGCTGTGAAACTTATTTATTATGTCCGTTTTTCTTTTGTGTATGTATTAAACATTTTAAAAAATATTGAGAAATAATTTCATTTAAAAATATAAAAAAAAAAATACAAAAATAAACACGAAAGAAATACAAAAAAAAATCTAAAGTTGATTTTTAAACAGGCGCCCAATTTGTTGAAGATTCAAACGACATCTCTTTCTAACAATTTATTCTTTGTAAGGGCAAATTGTCAATAAAATCCACCAGATGCTCTTCTAGAATTTGTCGATAACTTTGTGAGTTCAGATTACCGTTAAATAAAAATGATTCAATAATCCAACCTCTATAAAACCCAACTCAAACTTTAAAATTATATCTCTTCTGATCTGGCGTGTCTTGTGTTAATTTTTTTCGTCCCAATAAAAACAATTGTATCTGTTAAAAATCATTTCTAATTGTGGCCTCATCGGCCCATATTATGAATTATGAAAAAACCAAAATGCTCTTCTTGGTCCAAAGGATGTAACTTTATACTTCTTTAATCCTGGAGGGGCGCGCCTCGGTAGTATCATAGTAGATTACGTGTTAGACGCCAGCGACCTCGGAAGGGTTAAAACCCTTCTTACTATCGTTCTAGCTGCCTCAATACTTAGTTTCATTTCTTTAGTGGAAGTATTAGGAAAACGATTATTTCCACTAAAACTGTCAACTCTTCCAGTTCTTTATCTATATATCATAAGATTTGTGTACACTTTGGGCCTTAGTGATCCATGTAATTCCAGGCTTCTCTCTGGATAAAGTTCGTGATACATTTGTTAAGCTAATTGCTGATTTTCATTAGCCTCTATAAAGCACTTAAACTTATCATATTTTTCAAAATGTTGAAACATTTTTACCAAACTGTTCTTTGTCGCTATGATATTTTTTGTAGATATACAAAAAGACTTTTTGTTTTTGTCAAACCCTGCTGTGATGGAACTTTATTTTAATAGCGGCCTATACTTAATTTAAAATATGACATCTTTTTGTGTTAATAATACGCCTCTGTCACAACCATCCCTGGTAATTTCAAAAATCAACAAATATCCTAAAAACATTGAAAATAAACATTTGCTTACAAATACATAGACTTTGATCTATCCATATATACACTGGATTACTTTATGCTAAAGCCTTTTATAATATCCATTTATTTAATACATGTACAAGTTCGAAAATACCCAGCGAATAAATTAAGTAAATCCCGCTGCGGGGCTAGTGTAGGCTTGTCCGAAAATTATTGCACTACACAGACGTTTATAGGGAGCCTGATTCGCTCGTGCTTATTGTATTAACAAGGAACAACTAACTGTGTGTTCGCCTTAACAGTGCTTGACACTTACCCAGATAATAAACTGGAGATATTATTTCAATCTGATTATAAAAGATATTGGACCGTGTTAACCGGTCTTGAACTACTGGAGATACCCACTAGATGGTGGCATTATTACGGAGATCATGTTCTATGATACATATTTAATGCAGCCTATCCACTAGTGCTATAGAGTGGAGTGATGGATGGGATCATGACGATGCCTTGTGTACGTAGTAAAGCTTATTACTTCAAATAATTGTTTCTTAAATGATGTGAACATTTTAGAAAAAGATGCTTTTCCTTTTTCGACCTTGTAAGATCTGACAATAGTTTAACTTTTGAAGCTACATCGGCTTCTTGTTTTCATAGACCTACAATTAATTTCTTTTATTAATAAATAGAGAAGAAGGAAATTTACTTATAATATTTTTTTCAAGAGGAAGAGGTTTGCTAAAAAAGGAAAGTGTGGGTTACCCATTGCAGTTCCAAATGTTTGTTTATACAACTTATTATTAAAGCTAAAGATATTTTGTTCCATACACAGTTTCGTTAATTTAATATATTCAAGAATTTTATCCAAGCAACGTTGTTAGTTAAAAAATTAGAAAGATTCAAATTTTGCAAAGTTTACCAATAGGAACATTTGGAAACAGAGATTGTTACATCAAAAATATTAATTTATCTCCAGAAGAAATTTGAAAATTGTAGAGTTTATCTATAAGTTCTTTTGTGTTTTTTATGGAAAAATCTATTTCAAATTTAAGTCGGTTAAACTCTTGTACTAACCATTTAGAAATTGTATAAGTGGGAGAGTCAATATTAAAAACAATTAGAAACAACTTTTATGATCAAAATAACCCCAGGAATCAGCTCTTAAAGTTTCTCGCAATTCTTTGGTCTATATGAATTGCCTGATTTATGAACTTTAGGCAAACAGTACATATGTGGTATTTTATGATTATTAATTTTCATTTTAAAACTTAACCCCTTATCTATAAGATTACTACATTCTTTCAATATTTTAGTAACTTCTCTAACATATCTACCTAAAGGATCTTTGGCTAGTCTTTCATAAGGAGCACTTTCTAACATGTCATCAACGTTTTCTATATAAATGTTCTTATCAAGGATCACTATTGCATTACCCTTATCCGCTTTGGTATACAGGGAAGTAATTCTCAATATATGCGACAAACTTTAAGAGCTGATTCCTTGGGTTATTTTGATCATAAAAGTTCATAAGAACATATGTCCAAAATCGCTTAGTTCTAAAATTGTACAATGTTTAATAGTAAGTTAACATAATTAATGTTTTTATTATAAATTAACAAAATAATTAGTAAAACAAAATTAATTTGTACTAACTGTTGAAAATGACCGCCCCCAACTGCAATACAAGCTTCTATCCTCCGTCGTATTGACTGGCGAGTCCGTTCTAAAATACCAGGTTTATTTGGAATTATTTGAAAAGCTGCAATAATACGATTTCTCAGTTCATCGACATTTTCAATGGGAGTCGTATAAACTAATGATTTAATGTGAACCCAGAGAAAAAAGTCAAAAGAATTTAAGTCTGGAGACCGAGGAGGCCACGGTTGTGGACCTCCCCGTCCTATCCACCGATCTGGATACGTATTGTCCAAAAATTCGCGAGCAACAAAACTAAAATGCGCTGGAGCACTGTCATGCATAAAATACATTTGTTACATCTTAATTGCAACGGAACTTCTTCCAGCAGTAGTGGTAGCTCCTTTCAAGAAAATTGCGGTATACCTCGACATTTGACCGCATCGATAAAAAATGTGGACGTATCAAGCGATCTCCAACAATTCCGGCCCACACATTGACAGAAAATTGATGTTGATGACAGGCATTCACTAGTTCGTGCGGATTTTCTTCGGCCCATATGTGATTATTATGAAAATTAATAATCGCGTTTCTAGAAAAAGTAGCCTCGTCGGTGAAGAATATTTGAGCCAAATAGTCAGGATTTTGTGCGATTTTGTGTTGCATCCATTGACGAAAAGCCACTCTTTGCGGAAAATCTGGCAGCAAAAGTACCTGCACCCGTTGAATGTGATATGGATACAACAGTTGATCTTTCAATATTCTCTAAACTGTGGCCTGACTAATGTTTAAAGCAAACGCAAATTTTTCTGGTGCTTGTTAGTAGGATGTTCCTCAATTTCATTTAGTACCATTTCTTCAACTTGTGGAGTTCTCACTGTAGATGGGTACCCGTTATCAGTCGTCCGTTTTTTAAAATTTCCCGTTTCACTAAGATGTTGGTGAAGATGGGCAAATATTGAATGATGCGGTACGATACGGTTTGGGTATCGTTCTTCATAAAGACGTCTAGCAGCACGCGAATTTCCATTGGCAAGGCCGTAAACTAAATGCATATTACACATCTCAGCATTCGTGTAATTCATTTTAGAAAACAGAAACTGGCAATAAACTGAATGAATACTCTGACAACTATTGACAAATATTGAAATGACAAATAAACAATTCCCTCTCAACACAATAGTTTTTGAAGAACCAACTGTGATATTAGGCATATCGTGTTAGTCATAGTTCATAATTTATTATTAAACATTCAATAATTTTAAAACCAAACCGTTTTGGACATATACTCATATGAACTTTTATGATCAAAATAATCTCAGGAATCAGCTCTTAAAGTTTGTCGCATATATTGAGAATAAATGAACGAAAAAGTTATATGAAATTTAATAAGGAATCGATTTATGCAAACAAATATAGGACATAAATTAGCCTAAGGAAAAGCCAACACTGCATCTATGAAAAACATTTAAGAAAAGTAGTTCACCTCAACTAATTTGCACATAGATGATTCGAATCAATTTCGAATGTCGGTTTTCTGTATATCAAATTTATATACATATGCATTCTCCACCTTGGGACAACACGTAGTACATTGAATTAAAATATAACATATATATTAGCAGACAAAACGGATGTAAGTAATTTCAACATTTTTACATCATGAAAAAAAGAAATACGTTTAACGTTCTCTCGAATCCCTAATAACCACAATTACTTAAGCAAGCATCAGTTGGACTTCTAAGTTTATTACACCTACAAACACACTTTCATGCATATACAGTCCCTGGCCATAATATTAGACGCACTTGATTTTTTTCAGTTATTTCGACTGTTGACTTTATAACTTTATTATTTTGTTATAAAAATGTTTTATTTTTTAATTTGCAATCTTAGTAGCTAAACAAACAGAATAAAACTAATTTAAACTTAATAAAAAAAAAAGTTTATTCGTGTAAATTTTAGAAGAAAATCAATATTTGGTGGAGCTACCTTTAGCGGTGATTAACGCTTGAATTCGCCGTGGCATGCTGTTAATACAGTTCTGAACGGTCTTCTGCATACGTGGGTGACGATTCTAGATATGTATATTTTTTTCTATTAACTGGGTTTTGGTGGTAATGGCTTCCTTTGCTATCTTTCGCTTTACCAGCTCCCAAACATTTTCGATTGGTTCATGTCTGGGGAATTACCTGGCCAGCTAAGAAGAGGGATGTTACTCTGCTGCAAAAATGTTTTAATGGATCGAGCAGTGTGGCAGGGGGCTCCATCTTACATAAAAACGAACGACTCTCCATTTGGAAACCAGTCCTTCAACTGATGGATCAAAGTGGTTTTGGAGGACTTTCTTTACTGGTCCTGTTTCATGATACCCTTGATGACGTAGAGACTTCCTGTACCTTTGCCGCTTATAACAGACCAAATCACAGACCAACTTTTGTGGGACGTTTCACACGTTCGTCTGAACACAGTCCGCATTGAATTTTCTCCTACACGGCTACGCACAAATTGTGTTTTGTTTTCCAATGACTTCAAATGTGTTTTTCATCGCTATAGGTATGTTGGTCTTTTATGTCTCACGATATTTACATATAACATTGTCGAGTGCAGCATCCTCAGGTTAGTCATATTTAGTGTTCCAGTGTCCCTCAACATCCCGGAAACTCCCCTCCTGCCCCGCATTCTGTGGATAAAGCGCGTGCAGCTATTTTGCACACGCTGTATTCTCAATTCATCTTGTTTTGTTAAACAGCTAGCATAAACTGTGCCCGCATAATTGAAATGAGCCAACACGAGCGACTGACACACATTTGACCTGGTGGTACTAAACAAATGTCTGTGAATAAATATTGACTTCAGAGCTAGTATTGCCTTTTTGGTAAGATGAGAGGAGTTCTGTTTAAAACGTAGAGACGTGTCCAACAACAGGCCAAGATCTTTTACCCATTCAGCGGGTGGAATTTGATTTGATCCAATGTGGATATCCAATGAACATTGCACCGATTGACGAGATGTTTTGGGTACGAATACTATCATTTGTGTTTTCAAAGGATTGATCTGAAGTTGATGCTCATCGCAAAAAAGAGATAGATGATGCAAGTACTCGTTAATTTTACGTTGGGCTTCGGGGTATTGTGAGGGGCTAAAGGAGAGATACAGTTGTGTATCGTCAGCGTACATGTGGTATTCACAATGTTCAATGACAGAAGGAAGATTACTGGTGTATATCGAAAACAAGAGAGGACTGAGAATCGCTCCCTGTTGAACTCCCATAGAGATGTCTATCTTCCTAGACAGCGACCCGTTAAGCACAACCTGTTGCATTCTAACCGGTTAGGTAAAACCATCAGCGATAGAGCGGGAGCTCCCAACCGATGGAGCTCAATACCCGCAGTAAAATGTCGTGACTAACCCTATCGAAAGCCCTACTGAAATCAAGAAGCACGAGAACAGTAATTTGGCCGCTATCAGTCGCCCTCAATACATCATCGACAATGTGAGTTAGCGCTGTAGAACAACTATGACCAGGTCTAAAGCCTGACTGGCACACGGCAACACCTCTGACTCATTAACATAAAAACTGTAATTGTTGTTCAAGACATCTCTCAAATATTTTTGAAAAACCGGTAATATACTTATTGGCGAAGGTCCTTGAATCCTCAACATTGGGGGTTTGGAATTGGTCTAATAAGCGCAGACTTCCACAATGTGGTAAGTTGATGTTTCAATGCATATGTTGCATATATGTACCACGTAATCCATAAGTAAGGGAACACAAATCTTTAATATTTTCATATCGAGATTATCAAGCCCACGTACGTTTGACTTCAAACGACGTAATGAAGCAGTTATATCCAAAGCGGTGAGGACCTAAATGTGAATTTGCATTCATCATCCACACGCTATAGAAAACAAAACAGCAGGGGCTGCAGGAAGATTCGCTAAAGACGCAAAATGCTTATTTAAAGCATCTGCATCACCAATAAAGTCTGGAATACAGTCACCAGGGGCTCTGCCGAGATTAAGCCGATTCAATTCTTTCCACATGGTCTTACTGGAAGTGGCGTTAATCGAACACCTATATAAATAGTATGCCTTTTTTCCCGTCTGATGGTTCTTAGTTCTACGATAACGTCGAAGAGTGGCATTTCTTGAATTTGTCATTAACTTAATGTTGTATGTAAGCCATGGAGCGGGTAACCTATTTGATGATACTTGTTTTATTGGGGCATGTTTATTGAAGGTATGGATCACGTTGGCATTAAAAAATGACACTTTCAAGTCCACAGTAGGCAGATCGTAAATCAAGTACCAGGCCACACTATATAAATCTCTACAAAAGTCGTCGTAATTGAAATGTTTAAAAGATCTTGTCTGAAAAGATCTCTTTACTGGTTTTTTAAGTTTCAAGGATCTGGTACATGAAACACACTTGTGATCAGAAAAGGCAACCTGAAATATTCGTGTTTTTATTATCGGCACATGGCTATTCAAAGCAATCAAATCCAACAGACTAGAAGAGGTGGTAGTAACACGCGTTGGCTCATCAACAATTTGAGTAATATCAAGTTCATTAAACAGGTCATTCAATCTAACGGCGCCCGAATCAGCCAAGCTTAATAAATTTACATTGAAATCGCCCATGCAGATAGTTATATCGGACAAAGTACTTTATTCAGCTAAGCTATCCTCAAATTCATTAAAAAAAACTCCTGTAAATTGCTTTTGGGAGATCTGTAGTAAACACCAATGTACGCCAATCGATTAAGTCCTTGCAGACGAACCCAAAGATATTCAATACAATCCACTGAAGAGGTTCTCTTAACAGTAACTTTAATGTGAGTTCTGCAATAGATCCCACACCACCACCCCTGAGTACTCTATCGTTCCTAAATAAGTTATATCCCGTAATATGAAACAAATGACTAGGTAAATCCGGCGAAAGCCAGGTTTCAGATAGTGCCACAACATCAAAATTTTCGGTTTCTAACATAACCTTAAGATCTTCAAAATGCGCCGACAATGAACGTATATTGATATGAGCTAACCTTAGTGACATCTCCGTACAGTTTTGACTTTATCTCGTAGCTAATTCACTTAGATATAGGTATAAGACGGAGCGATTTCAATAGCAACTCCTACCTATTGATTTTCTTCTAAAATTTACAGGAATAGTTTTTTTTTTAAATTTAAATTAGTTTTATTCTGGTTGCTTAGCTACTAAGATTGCAAATTAAAAAAATAAAACATTTTTATAACAAAATAATGATTGTTATAAAATCAACAGTCGAAATAACTGAAAAAATTCAGGTGCGTCTAATATTATAGCCAGGGACTGTATATGTTCCCAACGTATTTGCAGCAGATATACAATATTATGTATTAAGAGCAAAAGCGTGAACCGACCATTCGCTAGAGATTACACCGATTGATGTGCCTTATATTTATAGTTCTTCTCCTCTCCGTAGGCATCCTCGTGCTTAATAACGAGTAATTGAATGCCATTAAGAGTGCGGCTCATCTGCGTTAGCGCGGACGCCTCTCGCCTGGATCTAACCCGAAAACGGTAATTACCTTAATAGCCTGGAGATGTGTCTGCTAACGTGCGATACGCTGTGTGTGTATACGTTCATTACTGATCGACTAGCGTGCTGGTGTAAACTGCGATGAGTCCGGGTTGACGTTAAGGTCAAACTAGAGACTTTCTAGTGGATGTGTTTTGTGTGAAATATACAGGGACGACCAAAGATATTAATAATAATAATATTGCTTGTCGATAAGAGAATACCAAAACGTTAGTTAATTTCTAAGTGGTTATTAGTTACTGTGTATCCATTCTTCAGTAGTTTTGAATATAAATATTTCCTGTACCCGATACATAAATAGTCGATCACTCTGCACTGCATGGAATTTAATTAATTCAAGACCATTGTTTCGGGAAAACGTGGGTTTCCAATATCAACCGAAAATCGAATGAATTAAGTGAAAAATAAGAAAAGATGTGTTACCTAAATATGTAGCGCTATTTCCATCCTACAAGGAAACATATTTACAAACAAATTTTTCTATGCCTACTTGATTAAAATTTCTTTATAATAATGAAAATGTTTTGTTGTTCATGAGCCATAAGCTTGGATAAGTTTCATTAAATTTCCTGCATATTCAGGCGATGTTCTTATCAAGCTGGCCGTAATAATGAATAAATTCATAATAGCTGCATTTGTATACAATACTACTTTAATATTTAACAATTAACAGTCACAAAAATAGAATAAATTAATAAAACTCAGGGTTGCACCTGATGGAAAAATTCTAGAGTTTGTTTCGTTAACGTTAAAATTGCTTATAAGTAGAGACCGGATTATATACAAAGTGCATATATTTTATTTTTTTGCATATCTTTAATTATAGTCTATATGTAGACGTATTACACCAATTGCAATTAATTAGCGCTAATTAGTGATTGCATATATTGCATATTTAGGCATTTCTATGCATATTTTACAAAAGTTGCATATATTGCATATTTAAGCTTTTTCTTATCCTTTCTATTAGTAAAAATTCCTAATGTAGATCGACAACCGACAATTCTCAGAACGATAAATCTTTTACATTGGTTTCTCTAATACTTTTTTTTCCAAGAACTGCACGTGTTTAATTTCGCCTAGCAGAAGGGCTGTGGTAAATACGTTTTATTATTATTAATTCCCAAATAAACTATTCATTCATTGAATATCTTTGAGTGAAACAGCATGTAATTGTGTTACGTTTTTAAATACTGTGCGTACATACAATGAGTATAGCGAACAAAATTTCTTTATGGATTAAGCCATATCCTGAACTGGTAAAGGATGGCGACAAAATATTTGTCGAGCCTGAAGTAAACTGGTAAGTTTAATTTTACTAAAAGCTTTACAATTGTTTTCAAATTCTTTAACTTTTGATATAAAATGACAATTATTGTTGTAGGTGTCTTCTGAGGGAAAATACCTGATTGATCAACACGCTAAAACTCCATCACATATTGGAAAATGTGAAAAACTAAAGCGATCCGCATGTGTGCAGCAATCTATACGTCAATGTGTAGGATCAACTTCAGGAAACTCAGAACCAGAAGAATATAATACGGATCTGTGTAACGCATTAATTTCGTCTAACATACCATTAGCAAGATTAAATAATGTTAATTTGAAATCATTTCTGCAAAAATATTGCAAACCTAATATACCTGACGAATGTACCTTACGAAAAAATTATGTCACATCTTGTTACCAGCAAACAATAGCAGAAATTCAACAATTGGTAGGGAATAATTTTATTTATATCATGGTAGATGAAAGTACGGATAAGTGTGGCCGTTATATTGCCCATTTGTTAATAGGAATTCTTCATGAAGATATTGTAGGTAAATTATATTTAATTTATTGTAAGGAACTTCAAAAAACAAATGATGTGACAATTGCCCAATTCGTTCAAGAAGGTTTATCAAATTTCTTTTTACCTGGAAGTATACCTTGTGAAAAAAAAATACTAATGTTGTTCGACGCTGCACCATACATGATAAAAGCCGCGCAAAATTTAAAAAAAAAAATTATAGAAATATTATTCGTACCACTTGTTTAGCTCATGGGTTCAATCGTGTAGCCGAAGACATTAGGAATCAATTCCCTTTGATTAATGATTTAGTTAGCAATGTCAAAAAAGTATTTTTAAAAGCACCTTTACGAATCCAATTTTATAAGGAGCGACTTCTCGGTGTTAAGTTGCTTCCTGAACCGATTATTACGAGATGGGG
The DNA here is from genome assembly GCA_004143645.1 of Protaetia brevitarsis. Classification (NCBI taxonomy): domain Eukaryota; kingdom Metazoa; phylum Arthropoda; class Insecta; order Coleoptera; family Scarabaeidae; genus Protaetia; species Protaetia brevitarsis. Next base: position 128,545 of record RXPK01000185.1, read on the forward strand.
TACATGGCTAGAGGCTGCAATTTTTTTCGCCGATAATTTTGAAGGAATAAAAAATCTAATTCTTGAAATCCCTGCTGACTGCACTGCTCTAGAAAACTGTAACAAGATAGTAACATCAACAGAATTGCTACAAACCTTTTGTATATTAAGTCAAATTATAGCTTTGTTCCAAGTTCCATTCGTAAACTAGAAACGCAAGGGATGTCGCTCTCGGAATCAGTCGAAATAGTAGACGAATTTGATGTGCTATGTAAGACGGTTAAGGGTACAATAGGTAATTCTATATACGATAAATTTAAATGCGGGGTACTTGAAATTGAAGAAAGTTAAGAAAATTTTGGAAGGTGAACCAGTAAACGATTTCGACTTTAATTTTAATTTAGAATGTATTGCAAAGTTAAAAAAATGCACCAATTACATCTGTGGATGTTGAAAGAAGCTTTTCTATTTCGAAACATATTTATTCTGATAGAAGACAAAACTTTCTTTTACACAATTTTGAAAAACATTTAATTATAAATTGTTTTAGAAATATGTTGTGAGAAAATTTTGTGCAATAAAGTTAATGTTTAAATTTCTGCTCTTATTTATTTTATGTAAAAAATTTGCATATTGTCGCGATTTTTTTGCATATATGCCCCAGGTTTATGCATATTTTCTCAAAAATCGATGCATATATATGCGCATATATTCCAGCTCTTCTTTGTATATAATCTCTACTTATAAGTATTAGCACACATCTGTTTGAAATTTCAACTATTCTTAAAAATTTTTAAAGTGCATTGAAATAATAAAAACAAATTGGGTAAATTTCTAACATTTCCGGTTAAGTTAAACCTTCTTAAAGTTTTTTATCAACGACTGATCGTATTATTCGATGCCAATTTTGATGCAAATTATTAAATAAATCCCATACTTCTTCAAGCGTTCTAAGGCGATCACTAAATCCAGTCATTATTAGAATTTCAATAGATCTTTTTTTTCAGTTAATTGGACCATTACTAATATTTGGACATTTACAAAATTAATTCTGACAGCTTAAGTAATTACTGAATTTTAATTCCATGGATATATAACTAAAGATAAACTTGAACTTAAAATAAAATTAAATATCTCTGTCGTTATTAAGCATAGGAATGCTAAGACTTAATACTATATTCCTAAATTCGTAAAAATTTCGTACAAGGTGTTTCATTTTAATACAGAAAATTTTATCATTTCCGGTTAAATCGGAAGCCTGATTCGGATATAAATATACGCGTCGAGTCCCTGATTTGTATTTAATTAAATGTGTAAAATAGCCATATTAAAAATATTCAAATGGATCCATACATTTGCCTAACCCTGTATATCAAATTTGGTGGTGCTGCTTGACATAAACAACTTTACTTCGGCCACTGTAATTAACAATATAATTAATAATAAATTATTACCAGCATTAATACCTCTCTTATGTACTGCAACGAAAGAATAAAACCTATGGGTCCTAGATAATCGCCTTGCAGTACCTTATAATCTATCTTTGTATCGAAGAAATTAAAATGGAACTATTACAACTATATGTTGTATTCGGTGTAATTGGCAAACAGATGAAGCTACATAGTTTTAGTTTAGTGAAAGAACAAAATATATAGATTTCAGATCATCGCCTTTTGTGGAACTTTAATTTGAAATGGACAAAAATTCCAAAATAAGTTTCTTTCTTAAAGAATGAAAGATTGCAAAAACTACACAGTACATATTTGGAGGAACATGCATACATGATTATCATTATCGAAAAAAAAGTTAAATATGGGTACAAAAGAAAGCAATAACTGAAGTGAAGTGTAAAACATATGCGAAGTGTCGAGTTGGATCAGTAATAAAGCCATCAAGAGCTGCTGTTACCTTTCACTTTAATGGAATCGATCTATTATTGTTATTAAATATATTTAAGGAGGATTGCACGCAAAACGGTTCGCTTAGTTTAATAATAATAAAAAAAATGATTCTCAGAACTGGTATTCTCCAAGGCACTACCTTAAATCCTTCTATATTTAGTCGATTATACTATTTGATCTGTAAATATTATATAAGAATAATGCATTAATAGACCTCATTTTAAATTATTCTATGCTTCAGAAACAAGCCAAAAAAAATAACAAAATACAATCAGTGACATTCTATAATTACCACTAATTACGTGATACGTGCCTTGTTTCAATTATGTTTCGGTTCTACCTCTAATTATGTCTGTTGAATAGTTTAGACCTTGAAAAGAAGATGTGTCATTAATGAGTGTAATCATTCGACGCTAAAATCTGGTTTTATTTATTGATATGCTGTGACTTTGAAAAAGATTAGTAGCTCCAAATTATTTAATACCTAAGATGAGTTTGGTCGATTCAAGGTAACCTATGCTGCTTTTAAACGGCATTATCGATCTAAGTGGCCTTGAAAAATCGGAATATCCGAAGATTTCGTGTATTATAGAATTGATTAGTAAGTGGTAAGGACAAAGTATAACAGCTGACCTAAAAAAAAGTTTGCAGTGTAACAGTGATGTATATTTTACTACTTTCTAATCAAAGAATTTAAGCTATGTCCATCGATTTATTTAGAAATAAATTGGGTATGGCTGTAGCGCATTTGAATTCGTGTTATTGGGCGATTTCAAACAAGGGGACGCGACATCAAAGTCAGACTTCCCGGGTCATCGGGATCAGAGAGGTTCCTAACGGCGCTGACATCTAAACTATTTATAACAGTCATTGCAGTACTGATATATTGTATGTACGGACGTGATACAAGGTTAAATCGAGGAATAAAGTCTTCCTTTTCAATTTTATACTTGAATATAATTTTTGGTGTAAGTAATAATTCTATCTCAACCACCGATTTATTTTTTTTTTATTTTAAAAGCTGATATCGACATATTTTGATAAACTAAACGTTGTTTTTTATTTAGGGAATACCATACACTCAGAGATATATCCTTTTCATTTAAAAGGAATTGCATTAAACCAAAATTTTTTGCGGTAGATATTGATAATTGATTCAAGTCCTCTTTTTTTTGAACCTGAAAACTATGCAGATTGGCAGAAAACCGTAACCATTTTGATTCAAAAGGTTTTCCCTTTTTTATAACATTTATTTATTTTAGACTTAAGCGTAAACACAACAAAATGAGGGTGGATAAGTATGTTTATAACATAAATAATTATCACGATCAACCCCCAATATGCGGACCAAAAACTTATCATATTTACAATACTGACCGCATTTCTGCCTAAAATAAGTACGTTGTGAAAATAAGATAAAAAATTATAGTTCGTTCAAATAAATATTCATTTAAATGGAATATTGGAAATTTGATAAATTGAAGCACAATATACAGGGTGATTCTCAATATATGCGACAAACTTTAAGCGCTGATTCCTGGAGTTATTTTGATCATAAAAGTTCATAAGAACATATGTCCAAAATCGCTTAGTTCTAAAATTGTACAATGTTTAATAGTAAGTTAACATAATTCATGTTTTTATTATAAATTAACAAAATAATTAGTAAAACAAAATTAACTTATACTAACTGTTGAAAATGACCACCCCCAACTACAATACAAGCTTCTATCCTCCGTCGTATTGACTGGCGAGTCCGTTCTAAAATACCAGGGGTATTTCGAATTGTTTGAAAAGCTGCGATAATACGATTTCTCAGTTCCTTGACATTTTCATTGGGAGTCGTATAAACTAATGATTTAAGGTGACCCCAGAGAAAATAGTCCAAAGAATTTAAGTCTGAAGACCGAGGAGGCCACGGTTGTGGACCTCCCCGTCCTATCCACCGATCTGGATACGTATTGTCCAAAAACTCGCGAACAACTAAACTAAAATGCGCTGGAACACCTTCATGCATAAAATACATTTGTAATCTTAATTGCAACGGAACTTCTTCCAGCAGTAGTGGTAGCTCCTCTTCAAGATAATTGCGGTATACCTCGCCATTTAACCGCATCGTAAAAATGTGGACCTATCAAGTGATCTCCACAAATCCGGCCCACACTTGACAGAGAATTGATGTTGATGGCGGGCATTCATTAGTTCGTGCGATTTTTTCGGCCCATATGTAGTTATTATGAAAATTAATAATCGCGTTTCTAGAGAAAGTAGCCTCGTCCGTGAAGAATATTTGAGCCAAATAGTCAGGATTTTGTGCGATTTTGTGTTGCATCCATTGACAAAAAACCACTCTGCGAAAAATCTGCCGGCAAAAGTGCCTGCACCCGGTGAATGTGATATGGATACACAGTTGATCTTTCAATATTCTCCAACGTGGCCTGACTAATGTTTAAAGCAAACGCAATTTTTCTGGGTGTTTAGTAGGATGTTCCTCAATTTCATTTAGTACCATTTCTTCAACTTGTGGATTCTCACTGTAGATGGAGCCCGTTTACAGTTGTGCTTTTTTAAAATTTCCCGTTTCACTAAGACGTTGATGAAGACGGGCAAATATTGAATGATGCGGGATGATACGGTTCGGGTATCGTTCTTCATAAACACGTCTTGCAGCACGCGAATTTCCATTAGCAAGGCCGTAAACGAAATGCATATCACACATCTCAGCATTCGTGTAATTCATTTTAGAAAACAGAAACTGGCAATAAACTGAATGAATCCTCTGACAACTATTGACAAATATTGGCATGACAAATTAACAATTCCCTCTCAACACAATAGTTTTTGAAGAACCAACTGTGATATTATATCGTGTTAGTCATATTTCATAATTTATTATTAAACATTCAATAACTTTAAAACCAAACCGTTTTGGACATATACTCATATGAACTTTTATGATCAAAATAACCTCAGGAATCAGCTCTTAAAGTTTGTCGCATATATTGAGAATCACCCTGTATATTTGAACAAAGAGGATTAAAATTTGACTTAAATTTTAGTTACTAAACTAAATTACTTCAGCAATTATTTTTCACGTAATACGTTTTAAAGGGTTGGATTGAACTCTTGCTAGGATTACTATAACAACATAAATTTGTTGTAGTAACAACAAATACCTAACAATCTTTTTTTAATTCCTGCAACAAAAAAAAATTGTTCGGCACATATAATCAAACAACATTGTTAAATTACTTAAATTAACTAAATTTTGGCTAACTCAATGTAGATACTTTGCTGAGTGTGCTCGGCTATCTCACAGGCACAAAAAGCAACAAAATATTGGGTAACCCTCGCCTGCCAGTCCATGATAAGGAAATAATCCTAAACTCACCACAGAATTTCCAAACCGCATTTTAGTTGAATGGAAAAAAAACACGTGTTAACGTTCTAGTAATATTAAACGAACCATTTTCGATGTTAATTGGAATAAGTTAAAACTTTAATTTAACTAAACAGATTCAAGCTAAATTCCTTCTTTATTGAATCCGAGAATTTGCTTTGGTTTAACCTAAATTTTGGTCATAATAACCAAAAACAAATATCATCAAAGAGTATTTTGTTACTGCTTCACAGGAACTTTTCTGAGTGTGCGTAAAGATGACATTATAATTCTTTCTATTTTTTGATCAAATACCAATTTTTCCTGCAAATTTCGAACACTTGCAAATCGTCAAGTCAGATAGAATCGTAATTACATGGATGGAAGCCGCGCTGCACGTTGTGAGGCCAAACAAAAACGAAATCGAACGACAATCGAAGCGTGAAGAGCGGTATAATTAAAGTTTAATCGACGACTGATTTATAGATGCCATTTGTAACGCTCTAACGGTTTCGGATGAGCGGTAAAACCGTCAGTTGTCGATAGATGATTTTATTGACCTGGTAGTCAGTAAGCGATTGCTGTTGGTTGTTCTATCAACGAGAGATTTTTCCGAAAGCGAAATGGTGGGGTAATTAATGAATACTGAGCATAAACAGCTTGCTAATGTAATAAAGCTTGGTATACACTGTAGGACGCAAGATGTAACGCAACGTGTAATGCAACGCAGACGGTTTTAATTTTAAAGTGAAACAAACGACGCTTATTTCATATCCACAGTTATTCAACAGTATTCGTGGAGCATGGATGCACGAAGGAACGAATTCTATTATAACTGATTGGATCAATAACAATGTTACAACCACAAGCAAACATTCAGTATTGTCCGTCGTTTGCGTTAGTAGTGGAAGATTAGAATTTCTTTTTTTTTATTTAAACTCCGAAAATACATGCATAGATCCATCAAAAAATTCAACAAATTTCCTTTAAATAAAGATTAATATTAATTATTTTTGTTGAATGATTTGTGTTAATACGAATACAATTATCCACTCAATGCATGAAATACGTTGATATAATAATAGTTAAATCGATTTTATGTAACACCATTGGAGGGTTGACAATATAAAATATATTCGGTGCAAAACAATAATTACTTGAAATTAGTAATATTTTACTTAAATCCAGCAAATATTTGTTGTCAAACTAAGCAATTATTTTATTCATTCCAAATATACTTTCTATTTAAAACAACATTTTTTGATTTATTTCTATATAAACACGCGTATCAATCTTGTTACGGTTTTTTTGCTTCGCTTACCTCGACTTAGTTCTCCGCTAGTCTTTTCGACAAGCTTTTGTAACCCTATTTTCTTCTATTTCCTTCTTTTATCTTCAGAGATGCTCTTACGTCTTGTAATTTCACCACGTAAACTTTATCGTCTAATTTTTGGCTTCCAAATTGTGTTTTCTTTGCGATGTCAGTGTAGCCTAGCTAAAATTTGTATCTTTTAATTCTCGTTTACTTACAGATAGTTTCTTATACTTAATACGGTCTTAGACTTTCGTTTAATTGCTTTCAATTTTAGGAAATTCCTTCAATTCCCATGTTTTGACAATCGACGTTTTCATTTTTAGGTAAGGTTAAGATCTGTTTGTTTTGGACATGCCGGCATTATCGATTGCCACGCATCGATAGATCTGTTCGATTGATCGTCTACTCAGATCATTTTATTCTGTTTACATCTTTTCGGCGTTAGAGGGCACCTCTATGTCCGTATTCTTATTTTATTTATCTGTCTTCTGATTGGTTGTGTGACGTATTCTCCCTTCCAGCTTCCTGCATCATCTTGGTTGTGGTTTAAACGCGTTCTTACGAGTACATCTTCCTATCTTCGGAAATTTTTGATATTTTCACACATCTGTGGATTTTATTGGAAGATTGCTTGAAATAATTGTGTTTGAAGTGGAAACTTCGTGATTATCACGGCGGATGAGTTCGATAATTCGAGATATAATTTGAGAACCACGTGTCTGCAACGCCATATCTGTCTATTTCTTCTCTTCGTTGTAAAACCTCGTTTTTTAACGGTAAGCAAATCTTGTCATTTCTTTTAAATCACTAATTTTGAGGTTTCTGTGTTTTTAGAGGTCTTTATAACCGCCCCTTATTTTTGAATTCTGGAATTTTACCTTCGTTTTATGTGAGATTTTGAACACCCACGTGCGGCTGAAGACTTCTGCGACTTTTTAAGTCCTTCGGAGAACCTACCTCCTTTAGAAATTCAGTGGACCAACTGTTTCGGTTAGTGCCGAGTCGGTCCAGAGGGTACGATCTGTCAGTCCTCATAGGAGAGGATCTCCATGCCCCGTAACAGCTGAACAGGGGAAAAGCTAAATGCACGTCCTCTTTCTTTTCCAAGTCGAGTCGATCCAGTGCGCGTTCTGCTTAAAGGAAGCCTCGTGCTAGGAGCCCCAGCCAAGTATTCACATGATAGCCCTTATGCTAGGTAAATATGAAATTGCCTCGTCTTCATACAAATCGTATGAACAACAATTCATTGCGCGAACATCTTTCGGTCAAGTGATAGCAGTACCTCGAACATTGATGGGTACTAACGCCAGTACGTCAGTACCACAACATTCGACGGTTAACCTGAACAGAAGTAGATGGCGCTCGCAAATTTCTCAGTTATGTTTTCTATGTTATCATGAATGATCTGTTGAAAATATTTAGCGTAGGATTAGTATTATTACATTGCACTATGCACTATGCAGTTTGAAAATACGTTAGTAAAAGTGAGTTATGCATAGATCTCCAACAATTTTATTTAAAAAAAAAATAATTTCCTCCTCAAAGACCAATAAAAGCAATACGCAAAACTCTTTAGCATAATTTTAATGTTGATTTTACAATCGATTTTTTGTTGAATTCACTGAATATGTTTTTAGTTCAACCAAAATAAGATAACAAAAAACGTTTTGTGAAACCAATGCACGTATTTTTCTGAGTGTATTTATGGACGTTGGCTGCCAAGGAAGAATTTCAGATAGAGGGGTGTTTAGAGACTGTATATTGGGTAACAAAATGAAAAAAGATTTATTTTTACCAGAAACAAAACCATTGGAAGCAAGAAATAAAGTTGAATATTTTCTTTTTTGGACGAATCAGCTTTTTCATTATCACAAAATTTATTAAAACCTTTTTTTTCTAGAGAGCATTCAGCTGGTTTGAATTTTCTGTTTGATTCTTTTATGCCTATAGTTTAAAGTTTTTAATCTCTATCTAATCTTTAGCAGTACAGAAATTTTAATTTTGTTCAGAATTGTGTTGGAGAAAATTTCGAGAAGGAAGCAATTTTAATTAATTAGTTTCACTAATAATTAGTATGTGTCATTTTTATCTATTTTATTTAAACCAAAATCCTTATTTGCGGCTTTCCTTTCTTCTATATATTAATCATTGTTTACTAATCCCAAATTTTTAATTTGGTAAGAGTTGTTTACATTGAAATTAAGTTTATATTCTATTAGGTATATATTGCTGTGATTTTTATAATGGATCGCCCTCAACTACTATCCAGCATATTTTGGGGTCTTAAATTCTTAAAACAACTTTTAAACCACCCGTTATAAAACAAAAAACCACCAACCATGTCTACCAACCTATACATATTAAAATTTAAATTTCAATTGTCATTTACAAATATGAAAAGTAACCTCAAAGTTTTCGAAATGTTAAATATTTATACAGGAATTTAAACGCTAATCAGACAAAATACCTCAAACATCAGCTTGCATGCACCCCAAAATACTTCAGAATGGAGTTTCCTCGCAGTGGAAACCAAAGATGTTCTCTCATTCAAAGCATCCAAAGTGTATCATTATACTCAAGCCAGTAGAGACATGTACGATTCCACGAAGAAAAAGGTACCAAGGTATGTTAGTACAGCAAGGTTTCTTCTAATGTTGTAAAATCTTGACGTTTCTTCTACATATTTTCAGGCCGATGGTAGATACATCGATTTACAAAGAAAATCCCCTTCGATGTCGTATATATCATAGGAATAAAAAAGGGAGCACAAAGGATGGTTATCTCTATAAAATTTTAAAAGCCAGAAATGAAGTCTACAGTTTTGTACAGGATTGGCCCCACTGCAAATGCAATTCGAAACGGATTTTGAAACAATGTAAATATTTCAAATATAATATATGGCGTGAATGAAAAGAATATTTAAGATCGATATTGAATCAATAACTAATAAATACATAAAATAAACCAATCTCTTACAAATAGATATAATTTTGATCGCAACACCAGAGGCACTTCCATTTAGCAGAAAATATCTTCGCATTTGCCTGAATCCAGTAGGCAAACGAAAAAAAAACGACATTAATCGAGATGATGTTTTAACCTCGACGATCTAGCGGTGACGTCTATCGCATAATAGCTTCTCCTTTCTCTCGAGAGCTTTACCATAATCTTCCATCTACAATATAATAGACAACGGCATCTCTAATAGACGGGGGACTCTCACAATACGCCGAAGAGAAACTTAAATTGCCATCTCGAGTAAATTACTAGGTACCTAGTAATGTGGATGCGGCAGTTGACTGTGATTAATTTCAAATTGAGTTACACAGAGTCGAGTGAATATTAAGCAGCGCAGGTAGATTGGTAAGTGTACCTTCAAAATTGTTGTTTCCTACATCTCTGAAATTCACCATTGTAAGGCAAATACATAAACCTAGTGACTATATTTCATTTACAAATTATAGACCCGTTTGCCTGTTAAATATTTTTTTGAAAATTACAAAGATAGTAGTAGTTTCTGCCAGTAAATTATAACCTTTTTTTTTAAATATAATTTATACATCACAACCAACATGGGTTTTTGAGTGGTAAAAGCACAAGTACTGCTTTATTCAAAAAAGTTTTTGAAAACTGAGATTTAAGACGTGGAATCTCCTTACACACAAAAAAATCTATAATCAATCTGAATATTTTTATTTATTCAGAAATCGAAACTTAATATATATTTAAATGAACTAAATCCTGTTGGTTAGAACATAAGAGTAAATTCTCTGAAAGCACAATATACTCTTAGAACAAATAGTATAAATATTTGCATTGAAATATACTTCCTCCAAATGAACATTATTATTGTTGTAAGGAATAAATCTATGCAATCATAGTGAGAAAGTCTGTAGATTCAAAATAAAATCCCTTATACGTTTGGTATAATGAATTACTATATAAAATTATTAAATGCTTCGTACTGAAAACATGAAATATCAAATTGAAATTACCATAATATTGAAAAACATTTGACACGAATTTTACCCCATCACTCAAACTCATCTGTCATTGGTTCCCTCTTTTTTAGGGTCGTTTAGGGGGTTTTGCATATACATACGCTTTACTTGGCGTCACTTTTTGATTGACCAGCGAACAGTGTTGTTAGTTGTAAGTGTAAGTAAATCTAAATGGATACCCCAGCCGTTTCACAGCTACTTAGAGAATGGGGTGGAATGGGGCTGATGCACAGATGCTACCATTAAAATATTCGAAGGTAAGTACGTACGTGCTATCTAATATTAAAGGATTACTGGTTTAAAAAAAAAACTTTGAAATAATACTTAGGGTCAGCGCCATTGTGTCGATAATATATGAACATGGTAGGTGTGTACATTAACAAACATATATACTTAGGTATTTACTAGTTATTAGCTTTCAGTAGGTAATATCAGCAAACTATTATACTGATGAAATAATTTCAGGAACCAATGCCGACTAGATACCAGGCCCAGGCATTGAATGGGAAGTATCCCGAGAGCACCGGTCGCAACGACGGATACGTATAACATCTATGCCTCTACGCATCAATATCCCGTGCGCACTCCTGGAATATCCCGATACGCTACCTTCTCCCAAACATTGTAAAACTATGAAGTATGACAGTAAATTTATTTAATTACATAATATTTCTTTATTTATTCATTTTCCCCTACCGAGGTTTTTGGTTGGTTTGTCTCATTTCTTTTTAGTACACGTCAATTTGTTAAAATTTCATTTACATCGTCGAATAATTATGTTAAACAATTTTCATCTCTACATTTACCTATTACTGTTGGTATCCTCGAGAATCTGTTTTAGGCCCAATTTTGTTTATTATCTTTATTAATGACATTATTGATTTTTTTTCTATACAGAAAAATATATCAATTCTTTCTTGTAATGAGTAAACTATTGTCCAAATTCGGTGGTCACTATGCAACGAAGACATGATTTTTTTAAAAAGGTAATGTAGAAGGCAAAAACAGCATTTGGAAATAAATACATTTAAGGTTTTTGTTAAAATGTTTACATTTGTACCATTTCTCAATTAGAGACGTAATATTAGTAATTTGCTGCTACTTTTAACAAATATCATTTTATCTAAGAGATTAAAATTTCGATTTTTTAAACTTTAAAGAGACATAGACTTTTCAAGGATGTATCACTCAACGTCTCTTCCTTTTTGAACTTTTCAATATGATTTTCATCTTCTCCCCTCCTCCCCCTCATTAGAGGTTGAAACTATGGAGTCGCAGATATATGTAAAATTTGTCCCCAATAAACCGACTTTGACTTGTTTTCTTGTAAAGTTTAATTCAAGATATTTTAAGAGTTATTCCGGATGCCTACAATTTGTTTATAACTATGAATATCTATTTGAAAATTGTGAAAGAAACCATAACTACGAAACAAATTTTAAGGACGACTACAACATACCTTACTGTAGACTAACCAAAAAAAATCAACCTACAATGTTGTAAAACTTTACAACAAATTACCAGATCAAATGAGAGAAATAAAGTCGATTTCACACACTCTTAAAAATAAAGTATTTCGCTTTATATGTGAAGTTGAGCCACGCGCGTATACAAGGGGGAGGGGCAATGGGGGTAATTACCGCCCCCCCCCCATGAACCAACGAAACCTACTTGTAAATCAAAATTTTACATTTAAAGACAAACATTCTTTTTTCCGTTTTTTGTGTAATTACCCCTCCCATGATAACACTATTCAAATTGTATCAAAAAAGAGCCGACCTTTTTTTTTTTAGTTAAAATAAAAATATCATCTCCATTACCCTCCCCTCTTCCCCTCCCCCTTCCCCCTTATAAACTCAAGTTGTATACGCGCCTGGGTTGAGCCATACACGGTGGAAGAATTTTTTTAAACATAGCTTAAAGATACTGTAACGAGCGCTAATTTTTAAACTGGCGGTTTCGTTGGACACTCCGGGATGGCGTTAGCGTAGCGAAAGAAGGAACTACGTACGCGAGGTTCCAAAGAGGAACGACAGAGGGCAGCACCGGGTCGAAGATTCGTGATTACTCTCCTGAATCTAGAAGCACGCCCTAGATGTTTCTGAAGGAATCTCGTACTTTCGCGCCAGATATAAAAATAACGCGTGGGGATTGGCCGGGGGTAGTCAGTCGATACGAGTTGAATAGTGCGGATAACGAGTAGAGATAAATACAAGCGAATTAGTACGTGTGATATAAATATCGGTGCAAATAAATCGTTTACATAAATTAAGACATTAGTAATTAAGTGAATTAATTAAAAAGCATTTTTTGATAGTAAGTAGTGAGTGATTTAATTTTAGTGTTTATTTTGATCTCATTTTAAGAGTTTTTAAGTAGTTCGTAAGTGTGTTAATAAATCAAGTTAATTTAAATATATCGCCCGTGTATTTTTCTAAACTCCGACAACGTTTTAAGAATAGAAAAACATTACAATACCATATTTCTTGTGACGCATTTTCTGTGTTCATTTACATCGAATTTTTAATGGCTGGACTTCGTAACAAAATAAAGATGATATTATTGTTATTATTATTTTACATGCGATTTGAACTTGTTAATCAAAATTTTAATTGCGAACGCCAACATAAATTTACAGTTAGATGCCTACTATTTTGTCAAATCTTGTATCTTATCGAAGTCCTATCTCCGTCTGCATCTACGCTTACATGCATGTGTCACACGTGTATTTCAGGGAATAAAAAAAAAATAACGTTCTTTTTATGAACGGCACCGCCCACAATCTTGGCGTCACATTTACACGCATGCGAACATATAAGTGCAGCGCGAAGCATCAGAAAAAAAGAGAATTACCACTCACCTTTCTAAAAACAAAAAGATCATAAACAATAACTTCCAGAATCGTAAATCTCAACTCCGCGCTCGTAAATAAACATAAAAATAATAGTGTAATAATAAAATAAGTAGCTGCAGTAGCGGTAAAGAGTCACTCCTTCTTCTTAACAATCTTTTTGCATGAAGCAATGAAGTTAAGATCAGTTAAAACAGTTGGTATCATTTTCGCATTGCCCGCGAGATATCGCCAGGCCTCTGTAACCACTTACTAATATGTTTCAAAAATGTTGTCCTTCAATAAAAATAATATCATTGTTTAACATAAATCGAGGGGATTTCATTATTATATACTGAGATACTAGATTCCATGGCTGCGAATTAAAATCGATTGTTTGTAGTGATATTGCCTTCACAACAAAAACCTAACCGATTTTGTAATTAATATATTTACGAAATTTTGAAACTCTTGATTTTTTCTAGCATCTCCTGGCTCAATTAGTGGTAGATTCTATCATTATGACAGAAAGCGATATACACAGTGAGTTTTTCTTTTTTTATTATTTGTATGGAAATCTGCAAACCCATGAGAGATACGCATTGGGTTAAATCAAGAAAGATTTGCATCATTATAAGCCTAATCCAGATAAGCTTTTGTCCATTTAAAGAAATGCATGGTTTACTAAATACCATAAAGTGGGGCAATTCCGATCTGATTTATGTACTATTTCTGAGCTGCAATTATTATTATTGATCGAAAAAAATTGAAAAAAAATATATATAATCATACATCTTTTAGCTACACATACCATCATGTATATTAACCCAATGTATTAAAACACTATTTTTTTTTAATACATCAAGCGTGATCGGTTTTGCCCCATAATAGGGGGCAATTCCAATCACCCATCTTTCTCTTATAAAAACCGATTTGAAAGCTACATGAGGTAAATCCAATAACAAAAATTTTAATTTAAAAAAAAAGAAAAAACAGAAAATATATAGATAGATAGATAGAAAATATATAGATAATATTATAATATATTATAGAAATGACAAACAGATAAATAATGACATAAACTATAATAATTCAATAAACTAAAACTAAAACAAAATTTCATTCAACGCGCTTCCTTCTCAGGTCAAAAACGTATCTTCCCCTTCTATGACCAGCTGGACAATTTGGTTTTTGGAAATTTCCTAAATTTCGTCAACTTGGAGAAATACAAAAGTCATGTTTTCTCTTCCTTAGAAACTACCGGTTCTTTAAAGTATTCTGAAGTAATGAATATGGCACCCCAATGTTTTCTGATGCTTTTTGCCTACGTTTTTTTATAGTTTCACACCATAATTTTCAATAAAACCATCGTAGAAACATGAGTATGTCATATTTCTACGTTGGTCTATGAGCAAGTTCTTTGTTCTTTTACTTTTCAAACTGATCGGTATTACACCATGAGGTGTTAATTTTCCCCTTACTCTCTTTTCATTCCAAGACTTTCATAAAGTCAAAAAAAGAAACGGTGGCGAATGAATGACAATTGATTCTTTTTACCTTATTCCTTTTCGAAAATTCACTTAGCCCTAGTGGGATTCCCCAGTAGTAGTTTGTTTCCGTCTGTATGAAATATTACTAGTTGTCATTCCATCGGAAATTATTTTTTTAACACAAGAAACTTTAATGCAATAATTAAAAAGCCAGTTAGTTATCTATATTATAAACAAAGTTTATTAAAAGACTGTGCTGCAAAACTTTCTTATCCTTTCTATAGATGCCAAACTAAATAATTGCCATAAAATCAAGATTGATCGATTTTACCCCATGCGATCGAATTTGCCCCACTCTACGGTATTTGCTAAAAATTGAAATTCACCAAAATGCTTTCAATGTTGTAACTTATTTATTTGCAAAGATAGAAGAAAATAATAATGTTGTTTTTGTGGAATTAATCTAAATATCTCTCACATAAATCTCCAATTAATTTATTTTGTTTTTTTTTAAGAACGCTCTTTATATTTCTTCCTTTGTTCGTTCATATAAACGACTACGCAACGCAGGGCGTGGTCTGTGTTGTTCCATGTGGTTTGTAGCAGCGGAAGCGTTGGGTGTAGTGAGAACTGCTCTACGCGTAGCTTCAATTACAAGCAAGAGTTTCCGGTTTGAAGTATTGCGCACGGCAAATACTCCTGTTGTTGGGCAGTTTAAAGTCCTAAACGAGATAATGACATTGTGTGGCGTTCGTTAACGTGTACAGTCGATGTCACAAGCGCGAACGACCTGTTATATCAAGTCAAATGAAAGTAAATACCATTATAAACACTATTTTTTTTTCAAATCACCTGTGGAGATTTATACAGAATGTTTACGGTCTTGTGGTTGTTGTGTTGTTTTCAAGAGGTGATTAAACATCTTAAAATAATGGCATTAACGTAAAAATATCTTAACAAAAGTATCATAAATAAGACAGATATTAATGTAAAAATAAATATGTTAATGTTTGTAATGATTTATTTTATTTTTAAGATCATATACAGGGTCTCTCCCCGTTGAGTTGCATAACATCATAGGTCCAATTCTCAACCGTTTTCGAGATATGGCTGGCCAAAAGCGTTGAAAGTCACTGGTTACGGTAACTAATACGGTAAATAAACACCACCCATATCTCGAAAACAGTTGAGAATTGGACCTATGCTGACTGGAAGTGTTTTGCTAATTTTGATACAAGGAATAAGCCTATGAAGTTATGCAACTCAACGGGGAGACCGCTATACCATAAGAACTTATAACCGGCACTGTTTCAAAGATGGACAACGTGTCTTTTTCTCATTATCCCTTTCGTGAGCATGCCATCTCCAATGAGGCTATCTTTCTCTGTAACCCCATTGTCGCGCAAGCGCAGTATTTGTGTCATTCGTCATTCAACTAAATTTGAACAAAACCTTTTAAACGAGCACAATTTTATTTACTGCTGAGTATATTGCTGAGTAGCGTCTACCTAACAGGAAATAAAAGTCTATTTTCGATTAAAGACTCGCGTAATTAAAATAATATGGTATTACTTTGTATGTTATTTGCTTCTTTGTTTATTGTATGTTACATTTGCTGTTCAGCAGATCTCACGTTCCTCTCAAGTAGGGCGTCTGAAAGACAGAAAAATAACGCCTTCGGTCATACTTGCGCCCTCCTGTAAAGAGAGGCCGAACTAGTTATCGGTGCAAAATGACGTCACAATCAAAGTTTATAAAAACCCTTAACATAGCTGTTTTCAATTAATTAGTCCACGGTCCTTCAATTTAGCTTCAGGAATAAGCTCGCGTCCCCTTCGTCGGGCGTTTCCAAAACTTAAAATTAAAACTTCTCTTTTTTTTTAAATTGTAATCAAAATACGCTTAAAAATTCGAGTACAGGAAGCAAAAGCTTTCCTCGAGAGGTGTTTTGATCTTGTGTAAAATTCATGAAAATTACCCCCTTTTCTTGGCTTAAAAAAAATTGTGAGTGTTGTGTAAAGTTTTGTGCCTTAAAATTTGGATTACGAGAAGAATTATTTTTCCCACATCGGCCAGTAAGATGTTCAAGATTTCTGCTTAAAACTAACCAAAGCAATTACGTGAAACCCCTAACTCGTTCGCTCTCTCTCTCTCTCTCTCTCCCTTAATAAATAAATGTGTAAGAAAAATTAATTGAGCTTATGTTAATCAACAGTATAAAATTTTAAAATATCCCGTTAAAACAAAATTGTGTTTCGTTCATTTTTGATCACTTGTTATTTTATTTAGTTGTGTAGTTTGTTAGTTTTTTTTTTCAATGTCTTAAATTATTCAATATATAATTGTAAAAATATAAGTCGTTCTATTATTTCGCCATTTAAAAGAAGTACAATTTAACCCCTAGTAAAGACCTGAAGAGGAAGTTACTTTGTAAAGAGAAAGCCGAAAGGTGGGTAAATCAGTAATCTTTAGGCTAACTAACGGCCCTGCTTTGACTGACTGAGGAAAACAGTTGGGAAACAACTTTGGCTAAAATTACTAAAACCATTTGCTACCGAACAAAAAGTTTGGTTCCCAGCAGTGGCTCGCCGGTCAGAAGGGCAGGAGGGGTTACCTGTAAACGAGGCTAGGTCTTACTCGATTGAATTTGGGCAGACCATCCCCCAAAAGTTTCCAAGTAAGAAAACCCGTTCCGTTACAATATTGTGCCACTGAATGCCATCGGGGTTGCGACTGATGCACAAAACTTTGTACCAATCGCTGGGGATTTTATGTCCCAGATTTGGTGAAATTGTGCCGAAAATGGCGCGTACATACAAAATACGTTTCTTAACTATATAAAACAGTTTTTGTATTTTTGTAACTCTTTGTGGGGTTCAAAGTTAATTTTGAAAATACACAGGAAAAATAATTTGAGGGTTTAATATACAGTGAGGTCGTAAATTGTGGCCCTCCATCATCATAACTTTTGAATGGAATGAGATAGAGCAATGAAACAAAAACAAGGTGAAATTAGAGACAATTTGTGATTTTTTTGCTATAGAGATACGCACATGGCTTCTGATGTAAAATAGAGGGCGTAATTATATTTGCTACGCCCTCTATTTTACATCAGAAGCCATGTGCGTATCTCTATAGCAAAAAAATCACAAATTGTCTCTAATTTCACCTTGTTTTTGCTTTATTGCTCTATCTCATTCCATTCAAAAGTTGTGAAGGGTGGCCACAATTCATGACCTCACTGTACAAAAAGATTATTAATGTTATTGATGATTAATGAAGGCTAATTTTGACCTTATAACTGTATAGTACGTTTTAAAAACCTAATGAAGAATTAAGAAAAATTCGTGGAAATATGACCAGACTTTCAGAAGCACTTGTTAAATATGAAAATCAATCTTCAAAATGGCAGTCACCACTCCGTTCTTGTGGTTTGAGGTTAAAAGCGCACGGATGACTGATACTCAGTTTGGCCAACAAAGAATTTCATATTATTTTCCCTATCTATTCTTGAAATTCATACTTTTCTTTTTAAACTTTCACCGTGAGTTAAAAAAAAAGAGTGATCTAAAGAAAATTTGACCAAAATGATAATTGGTGTTCCATCAACGTATCAAAAGTCTAGTTAAATGAACTATCGCACCCCTGAATGTCATAAATAACCACTGAATGCCGAAAATTGCTGACGCAGATGTGGACGTTTTGAAGCTGTTCGACTTTTTTTGTTCGGCATTGCCGGACGGCCTAGGCCGCTGGAAGTCATCCGCCTTTTTTCGGCATAATGTGGATGCGGCTTAACGCGGTAACCATGTAATATATATGATCTAAGATTAAACCCCTTAAAAAAAAGGTTTCTAACGCCAGGACGATTGATCAACAACTTCTGCAAAGCAAATGTAAAGGGTTATTAGTGATTTTTTAGGGTTTGATGTCTGCAACTTTTCCAATCTGTCAAGCTGTTTCATTATTTGTCACTGCATTGTCGGTTTGACGTAAATTCTTCCGAATAAATCCTAATAAAGAAAGTAAAAATGCTCCATCGCACCAACAATGAATACATTGACATGTAGTTAATTTAAGTCAATTGTACGCTTTGCAGTTTCTTAACAGGCCAACACCTATTCCACAAAAATAACAAACTAACTAACATCACCTCCAGCCTTAACATCGATTTATTAGTTTAGTTTAGTTTAGTTTATTTTCATATTGTTTAAGCCAGTAACACTGGATACAATGTGTCAAAATACAAATGTAAAATACAACAAACAAAAACGACAATAACTGTGTATAGTCAAGGACAAAAATATTCATTAATGGAGTAATAAGATTTTTCTATTAGGAGCGCTCTAACCTGTTTTTTAAATTGTTTAATGCCGTCTGTGCTAGTTATTGTATCTGGCAAGCTATTATATACTCTTACGCATTGAATTATAGGCGATCTCTTTGTAGCTGATAGGTAGTACTTGGGTATCATCAGTTGCTCTATATGGCGTGATAAGGGTGATGTTTTTTGTATTTATTAAATATTTCAAAGTTTTGTTTCACATAGACTGCTGATTTATAGACTAAAATGCCGGGAAAAGTTAAAAACATCCTTGCAACTGTCGCGGTTATTATGTTAAAAATCAGTCTTATGAGCCGCTTTTGTGTGATGAATACTCTCTCCCAACCAGTTGCTACGCCCCATATAATAACGTTGTACGAAAGAGCAAAGTATGCCAACGCGTAGTCAATAGCTACTAGGTCTTTTCTTTCCAATGTATATTTCAACTGATTAATAATAGCTGTGTTCGCAGAGGAATCACAAACTAGTCAGAGCCAATCATATACTGTGAAATCAATCAGAAAACTGTTTCGGATTTCTTTGAGCCAATAGAATCGCGTCTGACTAGTTTGTGATTCCTCTGCGAACACAGCTAATATAAGAGGCTTTATTCAGTTGCGTGCACACGTTTGCTATTTGTTTTTTCCATTCCAGCTTATCATCTATGGTGGCACCTAATATTGATGCACCATCCGTACAAGGAATATTTGTAGTAATATCTGCGGTTTTGCGACTATGGAAATTTAATATTTTAGTTTTATTTTTATTTAAAATTAATCGATTTGTTTTGCACCACTCTGCCATATCTTGCAATGTACGTGTTATCATAAATGAAAGGTCCGCAGAATTTTCACCCGTTACTATTACCGTCACATCATCAGCAAACAAAATCGTGTGACCAGAATTAAAGTATTGCGGTAGATCGTTTATTAATAATAAAAATAATAGGGGGCCCAACACCGACCCTTGGGTTACTCCCATGTCACACGCATACTCCCGCGAATACACATTGCCTACTTTCACAGTCGTAGACCTACCGTTCGAAAAAGATGCCAACCAATCCAGCGGCACGCCCCTAAAGCCCATGCAATACAGTTTTTCAGTCAATATATTCAAGTCAACACAGTAAAAAGCGCGCGTTAAATCAAAAAATATTCTAGCTACGTATTTATTTGCGTCTAGAGCTTCATAATTGATTTCTAAGCTCTGAAATAGTGCTGTTTCCGTGGAACGTTTCCTAGTAAATCCGTGTTGTTGCGGACATAAAAGATTATGATGTTCTATAAATTTCATTTTACAAATTTATTATACAAATTTTACAAATTAATTGTATATATCTTTTTATCTCTTTTATCTTTACAAAAGAAAAACGATTAAATCATGAAGATTAATTTTTCACCAATGCCGACTACTAGAATTGACCAAAAAAAAAAAACCTCTTGCTACTGACGATTAGTATTCCCAAACAAGTTGATGACCTTACATAGCGTTTCGTCATTTCGTCAATCTCATTTGAATATTAAATCAATTACGGATGAAATTAGACAATTGAGGAGATACAGGTGGAATCTATTCTTCAAGGACCTTTTTTTTTCAATAGACACGATAAGTTTTCGATTGTCTCCGTTAAATTATTGAACGCGACTCTAATTTGTAAATATTGATTTGTAAATTAATTTTAATGTATGAATATTGCTTAATTATCTAATTGATTTTGAATTGGATAAATTAGTAGCATTTTGAATAGATCGTTTATGCGCGGTCTGTGCTAACGCTATGAAATATGGCTTCCATAATAACACAATACATGTGCATGTTATTTATCTGTCGAACAATGAAAATCGTTGATTTTCGTATCTCCATTTGCTGGATTGTGTTAAATTAAAGTCAGAATTCATGAAAATACGATTCATATATTTGAAAATGGTACTTCTTCATACCAGCTAGTGAAGAGTAATGAGTTGAGAGAAGTGTATTTGCGTGCGCAGCACGAGCGTTGAATAATAAACGCAGTGAGAAAAGAGATTCCATTAAATGAAAAATTTATAACTTTTGGTTTTTACTATGTTCAACGGAAAGAATACTTTTTCTCAGAAAAGGGTTTATTTTAATTGAAAGTAGCGTGCTGTTTTGCCGGAAGACTATTTTCTTCTTAAGTACATGCTTTTCGACGAAAAGTAATCGTAATTAAATGGAATGCACCTTAGTTTTGATTAATATTTTACAATGTCTTTATAAAATTTCGTCAAAGCAATGGATAAGGATGGTCGTGGATTCCAATGCCTTCAACAGAAATTTCCCAATATTTCGAATGTAGATGGTAGAATTCCCATACAATTCAAGAAAGCAACAGTTACACCTCTATATAAAAAACAAGATCCTGCTAACATGGAGAATTACAGACCAGTATCCTTGCTGAGTTCAATATCTAAAGTCATAGAACGCGTTGCATATGATCAAATGATGAAATTTATAGAATATCATAATCTTTTATGTCCGCAGCAACACGGATTTACTAGAAAACGTTCCACGGAAACAACACTATTTCAGAGCTTGGAAATCATATATGAAGGTCTAGACACAAATAAATACGTAGCTGGCATATTTTGACTGTGTTGACTTGAATATATTGGCTGAAAAACTGTATTCCATGGGCTTTAGGGACGTGCCGCTGGATTGGTTGACAGTTTTTCGAACGGTAGGTCTATGACTGTCAAAGTAGGCAACGTGTATTTCGCGGGAGTATGCGTGTGACATGGGAGTAGGCCAAGGGTCGGTGTTGGGCCCCCTATTATTCTTATTATTAATAAACGATCTACCGCAATACTTTAATTATGGACACACGATTTTGTTTGCTGATGATGTAACGGTAATAGTAACGGGTGAAAATTCTGCGGGCCTTTCATTTATGATAACGCGTACATTGCAAGATAAGGCAGAGTAGTGCAAAACAAACCGATTAATTTTAAATAAAAATAAAACTACAATATTAAATTTCCATAGACGCAAAACCCCAGATATTAATACTAATATTCCTTGTACGGATGGTGCATCAATATTAGGTGTTACAATAGATGATAAGCTGGAATGGAAAAAACAAATAGCGAACGTGTGCACACAATTGAATAAAGCTTATTATGTTATTAATCAGTTGAAAGATACATTGGAAAGAAAAGACCTAGTAGATATTTACTACGAGTTGGCATACTTTGCTCTTTCATACAATGTTATTATATGAGGCGTAGCAACTGGTTGGGAGAGAGTATTCATTACACAAAAGCGGTTCATAAAACTGATTTTTAACATTAAAAACCGCGACAGTTGCAAGGATCTTTTTAAAGAAAATAAAATTTTCACTTTTCCCGGCATTTTAATCTATAAAATCGGCAGTCTATGTGAAACAAAACTTTGAAATATTTAATAAATACAAAAAACATCACCCTTATACCACTCGCCATATAGAGCAACTGACGATACCCAAGCACCACCTATCAGCTACGAAGAGATCGCCTATAATTCAATGCCTAAGAGTATATAATAGCTTGCCAGATACAATCACTAGCACAGACTGCATTAAACAATTTAAAAAACCGGTTAGAGCGCTCCTAATAGAAAAATCTCATTATTCCATTAATGAATATTTTTGTTCTTGACTATACACATTTTTTGTCGTTTTTGTTTGTTCTATTTGTTTTTTCTGTAAATTATTTACTTCTAAAAAATTTTGTTTGTTGTATTTTACATTTGTATTTTGACACATTGTATCCAGTGTTACTGGCCAAACAATATGAAAATAAACTAAACTAACTAAACTAAGGCAAAATTTAGGAATTTTTGTAGGACGCCAAATTAAACGTCTACAACAAGAACCACAATTTGGAGAGACTTTAAATGACTTAGAACGTAGTGCTTGGAATACTTTTAAAGGTGTGACTCAAAATTCTAGTAAATCTAGTAAACACAAAATCTGATAATTACATAGCAATTGTTAACGAACGTAGAAGTTATCATGAACTGGGCTGTAACCATGTACTTTACGTACCTCATTTATATTATTCAATTTATTTTTTTCCCAGCAGGGAGGAAAGTTCTACTTTTCCTCACTAGGGAGGTGAGGTTCTACTTTTCCTCCCTAGTGAGGAAAAGTAGAACCTCCCTGTAGTAAGTGACATTGACATGAAACTGTACATCTTATAATATGTGACATTATTGATAGATGACATCAGTACATTCTGTATTGTTCAGTCTGAATCAATTTATGAGGTAATTGCTACATTATTAGGTACCTGTCGTTTTAGGAGTGAGTATATTTAGAAAAGAAATCCATAAATATTAATAATCATTTTCTAATTCAGGTTTACAGGTATTGAACTTAACCTACAAAAGTCATAAACATAGAAATAAACAGAATGGATACACAATCTTGTAATTGCAACAAGGTTAAATACAAGAGATTAGATTACCGATTTATGTTAACATTCAAAGAGCAGTTTATTGCATTTTGTATGGCGAACCCTTCTTTTAAAATTTGAATCGGTAAATGGAATTCCGATAGGTTTCAGCAACATTTTAAAATGAATGATGATTGTTGTACCTATGTCAGTGCACTATAAGCTTTTCATTTACTACTTCTAAGCTCTCTAATAATAATTGCGAAAGGCTTATCTGGCACTATCGAATGAAAGAGAAATTGCCACTAAACTCATATGCACGCCACGACTGAAGATGACACTCTCAGGGTCAGTAGAACGTCTCGAGACGACCAAAGTGAAACTATAAGACTATCAAAGCCGTCAAGGAAGCGAGATAATTAACGGGAGCTTCCACGATTGAGATGAGCTCCCAAGTACCATATGGCGTAAGATAAACGCGGGCGACTTTCATTGGGCCACTCTTGCACATACGTACAGGTGAATAAATCTTTGTAATTGTAGGAACTTTGTTGAATTGTAATAGATTATCGTAGGTGAGCTAAAGGAAAGTTAAGTTTTTTTTTTGCTTTGGATATCGATAGTTAGATAGAATAAGTGAAAAGATTACCTTGTTTCGATGTGTACAAACGCATTTAATAATTTAGAAAAAAATAGAAACGTAATAGACCCATATTGACAGCAAATACAGTATATTGTAGAAAAAAAATCTAGTGAAATTATACGCAAAACCGTTAATAACAAAGTTGGCTATGATTTATAATTATGAAGATTGATTAATATTTATTCTGTCAGTAGCTATAGTTTAATGTTATATTGTTACTGAACTCCCTCTATTACAGAATTAATTCTTTCAAATTTAGTGTCATACTCTTATCTGTAGTCGCATTCTGCTCTTTTTACCTTTGATTATCTTCTGGTGTCTTCTAATCTTCTTTTCCAAAATATTTTAAATAACTCTATTGACGTTCATCCTGGCTTTAGTGTGGTAACCCTTTCCCCTACTAAGTCACCTTGTGTACTTACTACTTACTAATTCTCTGGCTTTCTCTATGACCGGATCTTCCATGTTAATTGCAGTGTAGTGAGTGTCTCTTCCTATTTCTCCCCTGATCTTGACACGCTCCTGCCTCCTCCCCTTGTTGCACTTCTTCCCCTTTTTGTTGCTTTATCAATTTTTAATCTTATACAGGCTGATCCAAATTAAGTTGTCAGTGGGTGCCGCGTTTGCTCACAATGGAACAAAAACAGAGTCGTGAAGATGCTTGAATAGAGTGTTTGGCGATGTTTCACCGCAATAAAGCCGAGTTCTTGCGTCGATTCGTAACCATGGATGAGACATGGGTCCACCACTTCACGTCTGAGACAAAGGAACAGTCAAAGCAGTGGAGTGAAATTGGAAAATCGTGTCCAAAGAAGACGAAGACAGTTCCATCTGCAGGTAAAGTCACGGCGTCTGTTTCTTGGGATGCGCGTGGGATAATTTTTATTGATTATCTTCAAAAAGGAAAAACAACCAACCGCGAGTATTATGCTAACTTATTGCAGCGTTTAAGTGATGAAATTAAGGAAAAAAGGCCGCATTTGGCGAAAAAGAAAGTGTTGTTTTATTACGACAATGCACCAATTCACACATCCACTATTGCGATAGCCAAAATCAATGAGTTAAGTTCGAATTGCTTCATAACGCACTTTATTCGCCAGAATTAGCTGTCTCGGATTATTTTCTATTTCCAAACTTGGAAAAATGGCTCGGTGGTTAGAGATTTGCCAACAATGAAAAGCTGGAGTCTGTCGTTGGTGGCTATTTTAAGGAACTAGACAGTTCTTACTATAAACAGGGTATCGAAGCTATTAAATATCGCTGGGAAAAGTGTATCAAGCTAAAAAGAGATTAGAAGCTAATTTTGGGACCGCCCTGGTAAGTATATTACAGCTAATAATTAACATATACTTTACCTAATATTTTATCTCTTCAGTCGGATTAGAAGCTGCTTTGTAGCTTGAATATTTTAGTTTAAAATCACGTTTAAATAAAATAAACAAATGACATAATAATAGTTGCACGTTACACGTGATTATACAGGATGGGCCACCACATACCCATCGGTTAATATACGAAAAGTGGTAAAATATACATACAGGCTGACTCAAAGAAAAGTTACACACCAAAGTTATGAAAAATTAAACGGAACACCCTGTATATTATGACATATTTTGATAGTACAGACTAAATAAAGGCAAGTTGGTATTAGGTTTCTTATACTTAACTCAACTCGTTTACGAGATAATTAACTATTCTTCAAAATGTAGACCAAAATTTAAGAGGCATGCTTGTCATGCATATTTAAGATAGATATTTTAAATTGCATTTATCTTTTAACTAAAGCATTAGACTTGATAATAAAATAAAAGTAATGCTAAAAAAAATTATAGAGGGTGAACAAAAACATACTTTTAATTTTCGCTATCTTTAAAGGCAAGTAGCTTTCTTATTTTAAATGGAACACCCTCTATTTATTACCTTATTTAGATTCTAAATTTAACGGTCTTTAAGATTGTATTAATGCTTACTATAGCTATCTCTTATAGTTTCTTAGTAATTTAGAATTTTTTTTATATATAATATTAATTCCCAGCCATTATTTTTGTTTAAAGTAGGCTTGGACAAAACTGCTGTTATTACTCAACAGAGATAGACGAAATTCATCAGCCTAACTCTTCAAATGGCTTTTCCTACGCATTAATTAAAAGTCGTAACTAAGTGAACGTCAGAAAGGTACTTTATTAAAACGGATAAACGGATATGTTAAAAACTGCTAATGTTTTAGAAAGTTTAACTCATCCAAAACTAACACATAATCGAGAAAATTTTCGTCATCTCCTAACTTTTCTAGAACCCATATACAAAATTCAAGCAGTCGATCAATTCATGCGAATTTTCAGCAATAGATCCAATAACTAAAATATTATTCCCTTCATTTCCGGCAATCGGTTTTTGTCGTTCTGTTTTCTTATGAGGCACACTTCTTGCACTTCGGAAAACTTGCAGCAAATTTTCTAAATGCTTATCGAGATGGCGAAAGGAGATAGCTATTGCTATCTCCTTTAATATTGATGCTACGATGTTGGTTAAACTGGCAAAACTAGTAGTATTTTTCATGTTGATTAACGTACTGCTGTGGTTTTGGACTCCGTTACCCACACCACCCTTTTATCGCTGAGGTGTATTTTAAGTTGCATACTATGGTTGTTGTGATTTGTTGATTTTATGAACAGCTGATTTTCAATTTACCGAGAATTTTCACAATTTTCTTTTGTTTTGTATAAGTTTAGTTTAAGATTTTATTGTATGATTTAATTATGTAGTGTTACGATTTTTAATTAATCATTCAAAGTCATTCAAATGTCTATTGTTCGCTTGTGCTGATTTTATGCGTATTCTATTTAATATTGTCATTGTAATGTTCTACGAAATTTGAGAGAGGGATTTTTGTAGGAAAAAGTATTATGGGTTTTTTGGTTAAAGACTTCCTTGTTCGACTATTGATGTAAGTAGACGTACCTCTTAAGTAATTGTTGCCATTTTGTTATTCATATTGTATTGTAAAAATTTAACATTTTTCTTTAATATAGTCAATCAAGGAACTATTATTGTAATAATTGTTAATGTATTGAAGTGTACACTTGGTAGATATAAGATCAATTATTATTTTTTGTTTAGGAAGATTTATTTTAGTTTTTTTCTCTCATTTATATTTTGTAAGAGTTAATATTTCTGTTAATATATTTTGCTGTATCATTAATTTTTCTATCACCTCGTTTGGGTGAGTAGAAGCATTTTTCTTTGAATTAGTTTTTTTTCTTCATTTTTTTGTAAATTTCTAGCATTTGTCCACGCTTAGATTTTTTTTAATTTGTAAAATCACCTGGATAGAAATTTAAAGGTTTCATATTTTAAGTAATCTTCTAGGAAATAAGATTGTCCTATCTTAAATTAGAGTTCAGTGCAGTTTTTATTTTAAACCAGAACCTTCAGTTCAGGTTTTTTTTTCTGCACAATTGTATTTTAGCCCGTTTTGTTGAAGTAAATTTATTGTGTAATGGCGTCAATGGGATAAAAATTATGTTCTTTCATTTTATATTAAGCTATTTTCCGTGTAATTAAGAAAGTCTGATTTCATTTACTCACAATTTACTTTTCGTGGTTAGATTAAAGTTTTAATTCGCGAGGGTAACTCTGAGATTAATAGTTCTTTTGTTTTATTAAAAATCTTTTCCGTTTTAGCTAGCTAATTTTTTTTTCCTTTTCATTTTAAAATCATTTTAGTTTTTTTTATTTATTTCAATTAATACACAGCAGTACATTTAATAGAAAAACAATTGACTTGCGCGTTTGCTCAGTAACTGTCAAGTATTATCTTTTTTTTTAATGGCTCGCTTTATATATTTTTCAAAAATTTTACATTATAAAAGCTTACAATATAATAAAAAAAATTTATGCTGTGTAGACAATAAGAATGTTAATCAGCTGCCGTTAAAGAATCAGCTTTAATATTGGAAAAAAAATAGCTACTATAAATACATGTTCATACGCATATGCATAAGAATGTTTTATAACACACCAAATAAATTCGGAAAAACAAGATGCTTTAAAAAGTCATTGTGAAACAAAAGAAACACACCAGAAATTTATTCAATTGCTTAACTTCAATAATTATTCATATTGTCCTCCAAATTGAGGTAATAATATTATGGTAAATGATAACTCAATGGTTTACTTCTCAATTCAAATATTTATTTGTAATTCAGCTTATCTCATCCTCCGTCTCCTATTATACACATTATTTTAGTACTCCTTTACTCTAATTTTATTAAACACTATTGTTAAATGGTTTTGTGTAATGTTCTCTATATATTTTTAGTTATATGGACATCACATGGCTCCGAAGATGGTCTCTGACCGAAACCGGTAAGCCGAATTACAAATAAATATTTGAATTCAGAAGTAAACCATTAGGTTATCATTTACCGTAATTCAATAATTATGAAATCATAAAGCACTTAGAATAGTAATAAAATAATAATAATAATAATAATAATAATAATAATAATAATAATAATAATAATAATAATAATAATATTTATTGTCGCAAAATTGCAATATGCAAACTTTGACAGTGTCCAAATACAATATAAAATACAGCTAATAAAGACCATACACACAATTTAAATTCGAATACAACGTACCAAACTACAAATAGAATGTGGTATAAAATAAAATATAAACATAGATGATACCTACAGATAAATTCAGACACAAGTGTAATGAAATTTTGGACAGAACACAGACGTAACATTAGTGTCACATATTAAAAGCATTGTTATGTTAAGGAACAATAAAATTTAAAATCTATATTGAAGGTTAAATAATAAAACAACAAATTTAGAGAGACCCATCGTTAAAATACTCATCCGCACAATAAAAGCTGTACTTACTGATATAAGCCTTTAATAAGCTTCTATAAGAACGTAATGTTGTGGCGTTTTTTATATCTGAAGGCAGTGCGTTATAATACATTACGCATCTAAAGTGTAGACTACGCTTATAGAGGCTTGTTTTATGCACAGGAACACATATTATTGCCATATTATTATAAATATCCTTGTTTTTTGTAAAAAGCTCTTCATTACGCTTATAAAACATTAGCACTTCAAATAAATAAGGACCAAAGAGGTAAGATCCTCAAAGTTATAAATAAAGAGCGACATGATTTCGTGGCTGAGGCATCAAGCATACACCTAATAACTTTCTTTTGAGAAATAAAAATTCTCTCTGTACACGACGCCGATCCCCAGAAAACTATTGCGTATCTCAGACGTGACTCCACATAAGAGAAATAGAACAGGCGGAGAACATCAATGTCAACAATGCTTCTCAAGTTCCTGACAGCAAAGTACGCAGAGCTTAATTTATGCTCAAGGCCAGCGCAGTGCCTATCAAACCTCAGGCTAGGGTTTACTGACAAACCAAGAAATCCAACAAACTCACTTTCTGGAATGGATCTGTTATCGTACCTAATACAAGGGCTACTAATTACATTTGCGGAAGCTCGGAAGTGCACTAAACTAGTTTTCGATACATTCAGTCTAAGCCCGTTACACTTTTAGACCATTCATTCATCATGCATACAACGTTACTTGTCCGCACAGATACCTCATCCAATGTAGAACCCGCGATAATATAGCTGACATCATCAGCATACTGAGTAATCAGACACGAAAGCAGAGACACATGCAGATCGTTAACGTAAATTACGAATAGGGTCGGACCTATAATGGACCCTTGCGGTACGCCGCATTTAACTTCTACTATTGAGGAGCAAAATTCTGTGATCTCATCATCTACAGATCCTCTAATTGAAACAACGGATCTACGATCAGTGAGGTAAGATACAAATAGATCATAAGGAACACCACGTATTCCATGCACCCACAACTTCCGCAACAGCATGTCGTAATCTACCGTATCAAATGCCTTCGTGAGATCGAAAAAACAACCAAGTACAGCATTACCCTTATCGATTTCTTTATATACATAATCCAATGTATGATGTATGGCATCGGTTGTTGATCTACCTGATACAAACCCAAATTGAGTTTTGGAAAAAATGTCCATTTGCTTAAGGTAAGTAACCAATCGAATATTTATAATTTTTTCAAAAACTTTTGTAATGGCTGTAGGAATAGCAATAGTTAGGTCTGTAATTGCAAGCATCAGACTTGCTACCTTTTTTGTGAATTGGTATTACCTTTGATATTTTTAGTTTATTTGGAAATATTCCACTTAGAAAACAGTGGTTGACTACATGAGCCAGTGGCTATGCTATGTACGATGCCACATGCTTCAAAATAAAGCACGGAACATCATCAATGCCGGCCGAATGCTTGTGAGAAATCTCCAACAGAATTCGTCCAATTTCACATGCATCAGTGGGAGTCATAAAGAAACTGCTATTCCTAGATTGAACATTGTATAATACATCAAGTTTTGGTGATATTTTGTCAAAATCATAAAAGGACTTCACAAATACTTCGCAAACGGCTTTCGGACTAGTTACAACTTGGTGTGCTGCAGTACGCAGAGTAATAGGTTCTATTTGTTTATTTGTCGGCTTTGTTATTTTGTTAATAATATTCCATGATGTTTTACTCTTATTATTTGAATGTAAAATTTTATTTCCATAAAAGGTTTTTTTTTGTGTTATTTACTAACAATCTGTAGGATTCTTTCTTTTTATTATATGCTTCTAAAGTGATTATATTTTTGTTTGCTTTATAGATGTTATATAAGTTACATATTTGTGCTCCCATTAGAGCCAGTTCTGGGGTGTACCATTCAACCTTATGATTATTACTTACTTTGTATTTTACAATTGGAAACGACGAGTAAAAATAAAATAGAAAAATATCATAAAATATATCAAAGGTGTTTGCGTTACTGGAAAAGACATCCGACCAGTCTTCAGCTGCTAACATGGACTGAAACCGCAAGACCGCAATAGATAGCTTTGAGTAGTATGTTTAGGTAGAGCACGGGATTAAGGATGAATCTTAATTATTTAGTTTTTCATAAAGAAAAATATAAAATCGTTGTTTTAAGCTTCATTTCTTTTCTGTAATTTTCGTGTTCCACTTATAAAATTACGGTACGAAAAATAGGTAATTAGACTGCACGCTATTCCAACCATTTCGAATTTTAGACAATAAGAATGCCAATCAGCTGCCGTTAAAGAATGAGGCTTAATATCGATCCAGAAAAAATAGGTACTACAAATACATGTTCATATGCATACATTGCAATATTAACTAGTGTATAAGATTGTTCTATAACACACCAAATAAAATCGGAAAAACAAGATGCTATAAAATAGTCATTGCGAAACAAAAGAAACACACCGGAAATTTATTCGATTGCCGTAATAAACGACTGGTAACTTAATCATATGAGGGCCAAAAAATAAATGGTCAAAATATAATAGTAGCAAAATAACCAATAAATTCTTACTTACCATGAAAACCATTAAAAAATCTGACGGTATCTTCTCTAAGAAACAAACGAACCAAACTCCCCTACGTCCAGCCTCCTACGATGTTTTCTGGATCCCTTTCCACCGTCGCAACAAAATAGCAGACTCGCGCAAAATGTTCACTGACCGTTTTTAGTAAGAGAATAAAAACGTAAAGAACGCACACGAAAATTGGAATTTATTCGCGAATTTCGACAAAAATTGTGGCAATGTCTTCAGTGTACCTGCAACCAAAGATAAACTACAGTAACAACACGTTCAATCTACATCGTGAGGAATCGAGTTTTATAACGTTTATTATACGATAAAGCTAAAAGCAAATGCGTACTAAATCCACATCGAATGTCAGACAGACGGTAGCGGCCTTAAATGATACGATATCATACTGAACTGGGTGTAGTTTATTTTTATGTAATAGAGAAGTCGCATGTTTTGTGTGTGTGTGCGTTATCGTCATCTGTGCGCTACGGACAAGTGAGTTCCTGATAAGTGGCGTTATCTACATTTCTCCCGGTCATTGTTTCTGATTCCACACCGTACATATGATGATGACGTTTTATGTATGTTTTGTTTTATATTATATCTGTTCTCACATGTGTGGAGTTAATGTGAAACACGCGTAATATGCATTCGAGCAAGACTATTCTGGACGGCTGGTTTATTATATGGCGTTTATAATAAATAAATAAAATAAAATGCACTCTGATAGACTGAATGTTCTATAAAAACAAGGTGAAACAGTACTATCAGTTTTCTTAAACCGAACACCCTATATACAGGGTGTAACAGCGGTAACGCCGTGGTCTCTGGTGGTCAAATGGTAACAATTTTTGAAATATTGTATATTAGGATATATGTAGGTGGATCAGATCTACAATTTAAAAATAATATGCAATATACAGGGTATTCCAAAACTTAGCAGTACATCAAAGTTATGTTTTTCTTAATGGAACGCCATGTATTTTATGGAATTTTCGAAGTTTACACTAAAAACTAGAACAATTTTATTTAAGGTTCCCTATACCTAATTTTTATAGTTTATGAGATATTTCAATTTGTTTAAAAATACAAAGTTGGAAAAAAGTTTAGCATCTCGGAAACGAATTAATTTAGATAAGTGAAATGAAAACCGTAAATGGCAGATCCTTTGACTGATTGAATGCGACATTCAACGTTGTCCAGTAGTCTACAGGATGTTCAAGCACGAGTAAAATTCACAAAGTCAAACTTTGTGAATTTTTCTCGTGCGTAACTTTGTTATTTTAAATCGTACACCCAGTATATTTTTACGTTGATAGATAGGAATTTTTATTTTCTTTAAACCAGTATTAGGAGTCCCTATACCCATCTCGACTAGTTTTTAAGTTATTTGGGTTTCTTAGATGGTTTAAGTAAATTGTCATTATCTTACCTTAATTTAATCTAGGTAGCTGGTGATTTTTTTGAATGTGTCAATTTCATGTGTATCCAATTAACAACATGAAAGCATACTGGTTGCAAGAAAGAACTGATATGATTTTAGTTATTGGTGAGTGTCAGGAAAATTGCTTCCTTGCGTCTCGGGTGTATGTGCAGAAGTATCCTAATCAAAAACATCCAAATAAAAGGGTATTTGAAAAACTGTTGGACAGATTTCGTACCACAGGCAACGTTGCTTACATAAAGCGACATAAAATAACAATTGTAAGCGAAGAAAATGAATTTGTGATATTAGGAGCAGTCATGAAGAACCGCATAACGGTGAACGGGACAATCATATCACGCCATTTTTGTTCTCAACTGGTGGGATGTATCATGTACGGTACCTCAAGGTGAGTCTTGGGTCCCGTACTCTTAATATTTATGTTATGACTGTCTCGATATCTCGATAAGTGTTTATTGTCGCAATATGCTGACGACACGAGTTGCGTTGTGGCTGGGTCTGCATATGAGTTTAGTTACTCAGCAAATAATGCAATCAACAGTATGGTAGCGTGGTGTGATGATCATGGCTTACCTTAACAAAGATAAAACTGAATTGATTCACTTTAAAAATGGCCAAGTCCGTGGTCCTACCAGTTTATACATTAAATGTAATGGCAAGTCTATACCGGAAAGTTCTACTTGTAAATTTTTTGGTATCCTCGTAGATAATGACTTAAAGTGGGAATCCCATTGTGTGGCCCTAATGCTCGGCTTTCTCGGCAGTATTCGCGTCTGCAATCTTCGACGCTACTAGTGACATTAATGTTCTTAAGTCATTCTATTATGCCTACGTGGAGTCCCGTCTGCGTTACTGCATCGTCTTTTGGGGATGCTCTCCGCATGCGAAACAATTATTTGTATCGCAGAAACGGATTTTGCGATATATGGTAGGAGCTGGATTGCGGGAGTCTTGTCGTGATATTTTTAAGAATTTGCGAATATATACTCTTCCATCTTTGTATATATACGAGTTGTTAACGTTTTACAAAAAACATGAAAATAGTTTTAGGAAAAATAAAGACAACTACTGCACTATGAGTACAGGTCACAGCAGGACCCGAGCTGGCCTATGCATAACACAAATTATTTGAAAATGGCCCCTTTACATGCAGTGAAATGTTATAATAAATTGCCTAGGGCCTGAAAGATGTTCCTTCTCTGGATTGTTTCGGAAGGCATTGGCTAATCATTTGCTGAATCATGTTTTTTATAGTATCGAGGAATTCCTTAGTAACTAGAGCTATTCTTTTGTCTCTTGTCTGTTTGTTATTATGATATACATGTTTTTGCATCTCAATTTTATATGTGTTCTCGTACATTATCTGTATTGTATGTGATGACAATGTTATGTTTTCGGACGATGGACAAATAAACTTCTTATTATTATTATTATTATTATTTATTATTATTATTATTATATTATTTATTATTATTATTTATTTATTATTAATATATAGCAATGTAAGCGAAGAAAATGAATTTTGTGGTATTAGGAACAGTCATGAAGAACGCCGCATAGCAGCACAAGAAAGATTGCTAAGGATTTGATTTAAGTCACATGGCTGTATCTAGGATCCTCAAAAAACACAAATACCATCCCTACCACTTTCAACACCAGCAACAATTATACCCTATGGATTATGAGCAAAGAGTTGATTTTTGCGTGTGGGCGCTTGATAGATGCGCAGAAGATAATGATTTTTTTTAATTATGTTCTATTCCCTGACGAATCCACATTTCATAATAACGGACTAGTAAACTGTCACAATTTCCATTATTATGATATCGAAAATCGTCATCTTTCTCATACCTTGGATCGGCAGCATAGGCGGAGTTTGAACGTGTTTGGAGCCATTATAGGTGATCACGTAATTGGTTCGCATTTCTTCAATAGACACCTAAATGAAAACGAATATCAAAGCTTTCTTAAAAGGAAATTGTGTGCCCTTTTGGAAAACATTCCCTTAAATATTAGAAACCGAATGTGGTTTCAATTAGACGGGGCTCCTGCCCATTTCAAACAGTCCGTCAGAAACTACCTTGATAGAAAATTTCTTAAGAGGTGGATCGGAAGAGATAACACCAAATATGCTGAGGAACGTTAGAAGAGCATTTGAAGAAGAGCTATGTTGTGCATTGGAGAAATGGCAATTATGTTGATTGCTAGGTGCTTTTTCTTTATTTTATTGCGTTTTTTTCCTTTATTTTGTAGATACATACATAAAAAATCCTTGTTATTACCTTTTTATACAAAAATATTTACTGTTGTTTTGTTTAGTTTGTATATACTTCTTAGCGTTTATGATATTCAGGTAAATTATGAAAAATAAAGTTTCTTCGAATAGTAAAATTATTTAAATAAATCAATGTAAACATACAGCGGATGTTTCATTTAAAATAACAAAGTCTAGGGACGAATAAAATTCACAAGTATATTCGCCAGCAACTAAATCATATCAGCTCTTTCTTGCAACGAGTATGCTTTCATGGTACTTGACGGTATGCACGGCAAATTGACACATTCAAAAATATCACCAGCTACCTAGATTAAATTAAGGTAATGACATTTACTTAGACCACCTAAAAAAATCCAAATAACTTACAATACTAGTGGAGATTATTATGGGACTCCTAATACTGGTTAATAAAATAAAATTTCCTATACTATCAACATAAAATATACTGGGTGTTCCATTTTAAAATACAAAAGTTACGCACGAGTAAATTCACAAACTTTGACTTAGGTACTTGAACTTTCTGTATACTATAGAAAACCTTAATTGTCGCATTCATCAGCAAGAATTTGCTATTTACGGTTTTCATTTCACTCTCTAAATTAATGTTTCCGAGCTACATGAAAACGTTTTTTTGCTTGCATTTTTAAAAATTGAATATCTCATAATCTTTAAAAATTAGGTATAGGGAACTTAAATATTGTTTCTAGTTCTTAGTGTACATTTCAAAAATGCAATAAATAACAGGGCGTTCCATTAGAAAACATAACTTCATGCGCTGCTAATTTTGGGACCTGTATATTGCCATTATTTTTAAATTGTAAATCTAATCTGCCTCCATAATTCCAATATCAAACAATTTCAGAAAATTCTTGCCCATTTGAACTACACAAGACCCACGCCGTTACCACCGTGTGAAACTGGCAAAGCATCCTTATTATAAAAAAAAAACGTAGTACGGTTCGATTGTACTTCGTTTGTACCCGTTTGTACACCTTCAGTTTCGTTTGTACCTCAAAGGTTGAAAAATAGAAAGGGTTAAAAATTTAGCAAGCAAGTACAAGATATCCAAAAACGGACAACGCCATTCGAAAGAGCATTGTTTGTAACGCGTTTGTACCACCTTCGTTTTCGTTTGTACCTCAAAGGTTTAAAAAAATAGAAGGGTTAAAAAAGAATTAGCAAGCAAGTACAAGATATTCAAAACGGGACAACGTCATTCGGAAGAGCATTGTTTGTACCCGTTTGTACACTTTCGTTTTCGTTTGTACCTCAAAGGTTTAAAAAAACAGAAAGGGTTAAAAAATTTTTAGCAGCAAGTGCAAGATATTCAATAACGGACAACGCCATTCGAAAGAGATTGTTTGTACCGTTTGTACCTCCATTTAAGTCGTTTGTACTTCCACCCAAACCGGAAGTAGAAACATTTGAAAATAAGTAAGTTGGCGAGAGAAATTTCGCTCATTTTTGAGATATCGGAAAACGGCCAACGCTATTCAAAAG
This sequence comes from Protaetia brevitarsis, assembly GCA_004143645.1. NCBI lineage: Eukaryota > Metazoa > Arthropoda > Insecta > Coleoptera > Scarabaeidae > Protaetia > Protaetia brevitarsis. The sequence continues at coordinate 165,485 of RXPK01000185.1, forward strand.
AGCATCGTTTGTACCCGTTTGTACCTCTTTTTACATAGTTTGTACTTCAACCAACCCGGAAATAGTGACAATTCAAAATATGTCAAAGAGAGAAATTTGGGTATTTTTTAAGATATCAAAAAACGGCAAGGCTATTCGAAAGAGCATCGTTTGTACCGTTTGTACCTTTTTTTACATCGTTTGTACTTCAACCAAACCGGAAGTAGTGAAAATTCAAAAGTTGTCAAAGAGAGAAAATTTGGTTATTTTTGAGTTATCAAAAAACAGCCAGGCTTTTCGAAAAAAGCATCGTTTGTACTCGTTCGTACCTCTTTTAATCGTTCGTACCCCAAGGGAACCGGAGTAGAGATATACGAAATATGTCGGACAGAGAATGGTTGCTAGTTTTTTAGGATATCGCAAAGTGGCTAACGCTATTCTATAGATATCGTTTGCAACTGTTTGCACCTTTTTTAAAATCGTTTGTACTTCAGCGAAACCGTAAGTAGTTCTTTTCAATGTTTATGTTACATTTTGTCTTAATTGACCAAGGTTCCCATCCCCTATTTTGAAAACATATAAATACAGATATTCTGCATTTTGCCAAATTAGGTCAACAACTAGTATATGACCACTATTTATTTATTAACTATGGTATTTATTTTTTACTTTGTGTGACTTTAAGTATATTCTTAAATATGTATGTTGTTTTTAACCATCTCTTATGATATCTTTCTATATTTTGGTTGCAGATACCGGTTGTAAATGTATGCATTTAACACCAATTATACTTTTCTTATTATCAATTATTATAGACCTGTGCTAGGGAGATTATAAAGAAAGATTTCAATTGAGTCGTGTAGCGGCCATATTCAACGCATTGAATCGAATGACATTGCCCGTGTGCGATATCTCAAAGATTAGCGAAATTTTTCTCTCATATCTCAAATGGTTCCGGTTTGGTTGAAGTAACAAACGATGGTAAAGAAGTACAAACGGGTACAAACGATGCTCTTCTTCGAATAGCTTGGCCGTTTTTGATATCTTAAAAAATATTCCCATTTCTCTCTTTGACATATTTGAATTGTCACTACTCCGGTTTAGTTGAAGTACAAACGATGTAAAAAGAGGTACAAACGGTACAAACGATGCTCTGTTGAATAGCCTTGGCCGTTTTTTGATATCTTAAAAAATACCAATTTCTCTGCTTTACATATTTTGAATTGTCACTATTTTCGGTTTTGGTTGAAGTAAAACGATGTAAAGGAGGTACAACGGGTACAACGAATGCTCTTTTGAATAGCGTTGGCCGTTTTCCGATATCTCAAAATGAGCGAAATTTCTCTCGCCAACTTACTTATTTTCAAATGTTTCTACTTCCGGTTTAGTGGAAGTACAAACGATTAAATGGGGTATCAACGGGTACAAACAATGCTCTTTCGAATGGCGTTGTCCGTTTTTGAATATCTTGTTACTTGCTTGCTAAATTTTTTTTACCCTTTCTATTTTTTTAACCTTTGAGTTCAAACGAAAACGAAGGTGGTACAAACGGGTACTAAACAATGCTCTTTCGAATGGCGTTGTCCGTTTTTGGATATCTTGTACTTGCTTGCTAAATTTTTTTTTAACCCTTTCTATTTTTTTTAACCTTTGAGGTACAAACGAAACTGAAGGTGGTACAAACGGGTACAACGAAGTACAATCGAACCTATACGTTTATTTTTTTTTAATAAAGTTGCTTGCCAAGTTCACACCGGTGGCGTTACCGCTGTTACACCCTATATATTTTATACTACACTGTTTACAAAATGATTCTTTTTCAATTACAGGTTGTTCCAATCAAAAACTGGTTCTTTGATTGCAGCTCTAGTTTTCATTTTCGAAAAAAATTGTGTCTGCAAAAATTTTATAGAACTAAATGCGGCCTAACCTAAAAACGTTTGTCACTATTCAAGCTGTTTCAAAAGTAGGAAAACGCTTACTTACTCCGTTATTTTAAATATTAAACCCTACATATTATTTTATTTTTAAATTCTATGCAGAAAAATAACATGACTTTATGTTTATATAAGCTACTGCTTGTCTATCTCTAATAACAAAGTTGTTATTTACGCTTTTGTAAAAAAAAATAGCTCTGCTGGCAGTGTAGTTTGTATATGCATTTATTTTAGATATTCATACCTTAAATACACACTTATTGTTAGTTTATAGATACAACAGTGAAACTATAGCCCTGAACATTTGCTGAATTTTAGTCCAAGGTAACTTGGCATCCCACATTTTACTTTTGTTAAATTAACCCCTATACAAAACCTCTTTTGATTTATAGTAAACAGTATATGAGATCTGGATCGAGGATTTTATAGATATCTAATGATTTTAAATCAATCCAACGAATTTTCCATTAATTTACATGTCGGCTTAGTATATAAATGTTAAATAATTGAATAAAGCCTCGAATCAGTAAATATGTGTTAGCATCAAATAATAAAACATAAAACTAATGACAGGTTTTTGATAAATGAATGAATTTTAATTATGATCAGCAGAAATAATAACATCTATTTTTACTAGGCCATGCTATGCCAATTATTTCACTAGCATCATAGTTAAACATAAAAAAAACCGTCAGCAAATAAATTTATATGTAATATTTTGTTCTTCCTACATCTGAGTGATTATTCATTTATTTTATTATATATTTGAATGTTAAGCACCGCAATATTTATATAATAAGATCACATTCCGCACCATAAATAATCAATATTTCGTAGCTCATTAGATATCAGATACGAGGTGACTACTCTGTACTATACCCGACCAAATATTGAAATTAGACTCGTCGAATATGCGATTTTACAACATTCGACCGCAGGAATTTCGAACTTGTGATGTGTGATGTAGACTTGGTACAATGTTATCCTATAATGAGTATGCAGTGACCTGTTTCCAGGACGATTCGATTTTCATACAAGTTTTCTCAAGTTATAAGAAGTTAGCTAGCGAGTCAAAACATAGTTGGCAGGCAACGTATACTTAGATTTAGGCAAAAGAATTTTTTTTATTTATTTACATTGTACCGAGTCTACATCGCACATCACAAGTTCGAAATTCGTGCGGTTTAATGTTGTAAAATCGCATATTCGACGAGTCCAATTTCAATATTTCATCGAGTATAGTACAGAGTAGCCGTCATCGTATCTGATAAGCTACGAAATATTGATTGTTTATAGTTTATTTGTAGGTGTATACTTTGTTATAAGAACATATTTATGACGATAGGTATAGAGATAGTTTACAGGTTTTAATATAGTTTGTGGTAAATAATTGAATAATAAAAGATCTGTTGTGTCCCCTATTCTTGCTGCTTTACAGCTGGCCTTCCAATCCTATTCCTTTCAGAAAGTGTAGGATGTCAGAGGGCCCCAGTCTAGGTAAGTCTCTCTCTTCGATTTCACATGCTCCCAGGTGCAACGCCCTCGAGTTGCACAGTGCAACGCAGTTTGAGAGCAAATGGATGAGTGTTTCATCCTGTTCCCCACAAAATCTACATTCCGATTCCTTTTCCAATCCAAGCTTACTCAGGTGTCCTTTCAGTCTACAATGGCCTGAAAGTATTCCTGTTAATATGCGAACGTCGTTCTTACTCAGGTTGATGCATTCTGTAAACCTCTTCTGGTTATAAGTTCCCAGAAGGATTTTACTTTGCCTCATTTCCTGGAGATTTTCCCAGTAACTGAATTTTCTCTGCTCCATTTCTATTTTTAGTTTCTTCAGTATCGTACTGCTACTTAATCCGCAAAAGGGTTCGGGCCCTACAAAAGGCATTCCAGCCCCTTTTTTGCGAGATTATTTCGTTTCCTTCCACTCCTGTGTGACCCGGAACCCACAGGAGGGTTACTTTATTCCTTTTGCCCAGCTCATTTAATTTCCCCAGGCATTCCTAGACCCTTTTGGAACTGATGTTCATATGAGCTCAGCGCCTTAATGGCTGCTTGACTATCAGACATGATATAATCTCCTGCTTTTCGATAGCTTCTATCCATATTGAACTGAACACATCTTTCAATAGCGTGTATTTCCGCCTGAAATATACTTGGATATTTTCCCAAGCTTTCGAAATATGTGGTTCTAGGCCCATATATTCCTATTCCAGTTTCCATTGCCGTTTTGGAGCCATCAGTATGCCATTTGATGGCATTTCTATTCAAGTTCAAGATGGTGTTATGATCCCACTCGCTCCTGTTACTTTAGTTTATGGTGAATTCTTTCACAAAGCTGAATTTTTTTAACATATCATCCCGGGGTATCCCAGGTTTGATCACCGTCAGACTTGATATGCCTACTGTTTGGCTTTTGCCTTGTTGATACTTCAAGTCTGTTTGTTCCATGAGAAGTTTATTGCCTAGATAAGGGCTAGATATTTAACCTCCGTTCTCCAATCTATATTTGCCCATCCAGTTTATGTTTTTTAAGACTGGATTTTCTTTTCCTAGTAAATGCTACTAAGGTAGTCTTGGTGGGGTTGACATTGAGTCCCATCGATTGACACCATCTTCTCTTTGAACTATGTCACAGAGGATATTCTCAAATTGCCTCTGCGATATGACAATATCATCAGCATACCTGTGACAAGATATGGCCTATGATCCGTCAGTCCGCATAAGAGTTTTCTACTATTAGGCTCCACATAAGTGGGAATTTAACTCCCCTTGTGGCATTCCTCTGGTCTACTAACCGAGATGTCTTATGTCCCACTCCGCCTTCCACCGACTTGGTAGACAGTAGCTCGACATCCATGTAGTAAGTCACGCCGTTCGACCTCCCTATTATTCATGCTTGTTGACAGACTCGTGTGGATGTGTGTCAAAAGCGCCCTCTATGTCTAGAAAGTCGCACGCTACGATTTCTTATTCGTCAGTGCATCTTAGATTTGGTCCGTCAGCTCCACTAATGCAGTCTCAGTGGATTTACCCGTTTGATAGCGTGCTGACAGGGGTGCAATGGCACCCGCGCTCCAGGATGTCTGTTTCGATATAATTATCTACAGCTTTTTCACCGTTTTTAAAATGAATATGTAAGCTGATAGATCTTGTGGATTAGTGGCGGTAATTTCCTTGTTTCTCTCTTTTGTATGAAGGTACTTCGCCCTTCGCCAAGCTTCTAATATACCCCAGCTCCGAGACTACTTCGCTTATCCGAATCATGTTGAGAAAGTATTTCTTCCTGCCCTTTCTGACTGGAAAAATCGGTCTACTCCTGGTGTTTTGAAGGGCTGAAAGGTATTCATGGCCTTTTAACGGTTTGCTGCTACATTGTGTTTGGCCAATGTAGTAGCTCTTTGTTGGTCTTCTATATTTCTCGAAGGATTTCCAGTTCCCACTTTGCTTTCGGAAAGTGAGTCTGTAGAAAGGAGAGCTCTTTCTTCTTCACTTTCAGTGAAGCTTGCGTTTGGCTTTCTCAGTGCCATTCCTGAATCGATTCTACCCTTCGCGGAAATGAATAGCCAAGTACAGTTTAAATTTCATAAAGATACCTTCAATAGGTACAAAAAAAAAAATTGTGTAGTGTGTGTATGTATGTCAGCTCCCATTTTTTTGCTTATACTAGGGTTAGGATGTAAGATTAATGTATGGTATTTAGAGGAAGAACAAATAAAAACAATTGTGGTGTGTGTGGTAATAACCCTCATCAGGATGCGAGTGCAGTTTTCATACGCTTAACCGGTTAGAACCTTTAACTTTCATATAACCGTTATCTAGCAAGTATTTGCACATGATAAACGGTTTAGATTATTTATCTTTCTGTTACTATTTTATTATACTATTAAGAATGTAGGAGAGAAATTGGGGAAAGGGGAAAGATACGGATAAAAATGTTGAACGAAAGAACGGAAGAAGCAAAAATGGCTCACGAGAGACAAAGAAGAAAGACCAAAAAACTAATGAGAGGGAAGAAAGGGAAATATAAGGAGGAAGAGGTACTGCAGAAGATTGAAGAAAATTACAAAAATAACCAGATGCGAAATCATACAAATAAAGGAGAGAAGAGAGCCGTATTGCAAAGCAGTCTTATACAATATAAAAGGGGAACCTAATTGCCAAGGAAGAAGAAGTTCTAGAAAGATGGAGGGAGTACTTCCAAGAATTACTGAATGGTGAAGAAGTGGAGGAAGATAGAAAGCTGAACAGAGGCAGCGGGACGTGGCAAACAGAGAAAGAAGAAGAACCACCAACTATAGAGAAAATTAATGAATTAATACAGAACTTGAAAATGAATAGAGTCCAGGAATGATGCATAACGGTGGAAATTAATAAAATATTGGGGAAGGAACTAAGTGAGTGCTACACACGTTAATAGAGGTAGTTATGGAGAAAGAACAGATGCCTAAAGAATGGTCGTTGGCATTAATATGTCGTTGTATGAAAAAGGATGATAGGAAGGAATATCGAAATTTATAGTAGGTATTTCTCTCTTGAATATAGTATCAGATAATGGCAAGCACTTTAGAACGAGCTAATGAAATGGCAGAAGAGAATTCGGGGGATATCAGTGTGCTTTCAGACCAAGGAAGAGGTACGGTAGATCAGATCTTTGTGTTGAGGGAAATACAAGCGGAAAGTCAAGAGTATGGAAAACAACAATGGCGCTATTTGTAGATTTTAAGCAGGGCATCTGACGAATAAGGATGAGGAACTGTACAGGTCGTTGAACAGTGGAGTTAGCAATAAACTAATAAGATTGATTTAAATTAACCTTGACAGGACAGAGGGATGGTTAGAATAAACCGCAGAACTCAAAAATTCGAATTAACAGGGTGTAGACAATGGTGTTCCTTTTGACGATATTGATCAGTTTGGTATTGGGAAGAGTTATAAGAGAGGCGAAATTAACAGTTCGTATTTTATACCGAGAAACATCAATGCTTGCGTTTGCTGATCGATTTTTTTATATTGACAAGAAGCAAAGAAGAATTAAGAAGATTATAAAAAGATTAGGAAGACAAGGGCAGAAGGTTGACTACACAAATGAGGAGAAGCAACATATATGAATGTCTGAATAAGGATGTAGAGAAAAGGAGGTACTAAGAATAGACAGGAAAATGGAAGCGGTATAACCAGTTCGAGGAGGTAAGAAAATTTTACATACCTAGGAACGACGAATACCTAGAAAGCCCGGTGTAGTAGTTTTGTATGCTTGTCACAGCTAGATTAATGGCAGGGAATCGAGATTGCAGCACTCAATGGAAATGTTAAGGAGAAAGATAGGAGAGATATGGGTGAGAAGAACAAATCATGATTGAATGAACTTTATGGAGAGCAATATAGTGGGAGTGGTAAGGCACAGAAGGCTGAGATGGATGGACATATAGAGAGGATGGTGGAGTCAAGAATATCAAAAATTATAATGGCGGAAAGAGGAGGAGAGGAAGGCCAAGGGGAGGTGGAGGCAGAAGGGGATAAGGATATAAACATGTTAAGGATAGCAAAGATGGAAAGAAGTTAAGCAAAGGATAGAACCGATGGAAGAAAATTTACTAATGAGCCATGGGCCTCCTAGGCTCGCTATATGTTCATATATACAGGGTGTTCAGATACAGAGGTAAGTATAATAATATGTAGCAGCATGCTAATCATATACAAATCAAAAAGTCTTAATGCCACAGGGGGTCTATCTGTAAGCCCATTAACGAGAAAAAAATATTTTATAAATGCCATGGGCTAGAGCCAACACCTGTGGCCCAACTAAATGCTCTCCCGAGTATACCCCGCTGTTATTTTGTGTGGATCGCCGCTTGGAGTGCAAGCACTTCGAACATTTTTATTAAATTCTTCCGTCTCGAAAAAACGATCCTTTTCAGGCACACATGATTTCATATAAAGAAAATCGAAGCTTGATGCATCGGCAAAAGCGCGGAATGTATAGATTCATTTTTCGCGCGACATCATAGTTAAAAGGCGTGTTTGGCAAATTTTTCTGTATCTACATTTATTTCTGTTGTACTTCGATTCAATCTTTTGCTTATATGATTAAATAAATCCAAAAGAAATAACTCAGATTCATGTGATACCGTTTATTAACAACTAACTCTCGATTCGACAAAGCAAAAGAAAAATATTTACGTTTTTTTGTAACTACTGAAGTCGCATATCCGGTGAACTCGAACGTCTTATTAGGATATTAAAAAATAATACTTTGTAGACTTACGTAGAATGCTCTTAACAAATAAGGAATGTTTATTTTATATAAAAGAAGAAAATTTAAAATGCCTCAGTTTTGCTATTTTTACCAGGGGCTTTATTTATTCAGAATGACGTTTAATTGAACTTACGGCATACCATTAAGAATAATACTAAATGAGTGCAATGTATTATACATAATACCACGTTTACAGGGTTAAACATGACGTTTCCTTGCATCAGGCTCGGACTAAAGAATTTTTTGGCTCTAAATTTTCCTTTTTTTTTTCTTTAATGATGAAATCGTTTCAGTGGGTTTGTGCTTTATATGTCGTGTAGTTAGCACCCAAGCAAAATTTACTTTTTTATTTTTGATACACCCTGTATACTATTTTTCTATAAGTTAACTTATTTATCCTTGCTTGATAACCTACCCTAGAAGTGTTACGCCAAGGATTGTTAAGAATGCCAAGAAATGTTGCGAAATGTCAACAGAGATTTAAAGCAAAATTGTAGTGTTGTATGGAGGCTAATGGTCATCATTTTGAACATTTTATGAAGTAAAATTCAATATTATTTTATTCTAATCGCAGATTGCAAATTATTTACTTTTATATTGGTTTTAAAAAAAAATGACATTTTGAAGCATCTCCCCATCTTTCCTATTCAAATTTAAAGGTTGAGGGCTGCTACGTCCCCAGGAATAATTTTAATATTGTCAGGCCCGTCTTAAAAGTTGTCTTCTTTCATACGACAATTGGACAGGTTTTAGAATTTTATATAAATCACACCAGTAAAGACGTTTATTGGTGGTGGCTGGTTTTAATTGAAATGGCCTTGGATCAATCAACTAAAAACTAAAGCGTTATATACAGAAAACTTCTGAACGTCTGCGCATACAAAACACGTGTTAAATTTTAAAAGCTGTCACTGGTCGCTTTATTTTGAAATATTACACGGAAAACGAAACGTTCTCGTCAATTAATCAATTACACCCAATTATGTATCATTACAGCATTTTTAAGGAGAATTGAGATATTTTAACTTACATATAGAGTCGCTTAGCCGATGATGCTTCCTTTGTTCTTCTTTCCTTTGTGTGTTTTGTTTGTCTTTTTTTTTCCGCCTGAAATTCTTCTGCCTTCCGCGTGTGCTATCGCTATTTCTATTGTCGCAGTTCCCCCCCGAGTTGATTCTCCCAACTTTTCGTCACAGTGCGAATCGGAAATGGTAAATATTATTAATGAAGATGTTTTTAGCAGAATTAAAAATACTATTCCACATCGTTCGGATTAATCAATTTGACGTTACGATTTCTTAGGATTAAATACAATATATTAAACGTAATTATATATATATATATATATATAAAAAATGTTAAATCGAGTGCAACTGGCTTTGAAAGACTGGCATGTAATGTTTTATTAAGTATTCGAGTAGCTTTTCCGTTTATTTACATTCAGAAATGTATTAGACGTATAAACGACATCCTAGTTAGTGTGTAGCTCTGTTGAACGGTCCCGCCTCACTTCGTTCGCATCCGGACTCCGTCTGCATCGTGTTCAGAGGTTCGAAACCGCCTTCTCGGTCCGCGCGAAGGACCATCGTCGATTTGACCGCGGTTCTTAGCGCACGATACGACGGGGCATCTTCTTCCGAAGGGCCCCCAGGTTTTGCCGGAAACACGTGAGAAAGCGATGGTGTCCGTATATATGCGGTAATATCTGTGGACGTCGTTAGAGCACGCGATCTGTTTTTGCTTCGGTGTTTTTGTATTCGATCGAACGCACGGACTGTTAGATTCCACTCGCCGCGACGTATGTTACTGGGCCTTCGCGGGACTGAAATGCGTACTGAGACTACGGGGATACCGTACGGGAGCATAAGGCACCGGTCCCCACTAAACTGACGGCCGGTCCGCAGAATAGACAAGGATTGACGGAGGGAGTGCGCTAGCTAGCCGTAGTGAACGCAACTCGTATAAAGTTTTGCCGATTTTTATTCGGTAATTTAAATCAACCTTGCGATTGGATAAAAGGGTAGCGGAAAGAAACCTGTGGAGTACCGTAAAAACAGGTGATGATACATTTCTCAAGTTTAAAGGCTTACATCTCCGAAAGTTTATTCCGCGACACGAATCCTTCATACCATAACAATAAAAAAAAACATATAGATTAAATTCATTAATTATAATTAGAGACCGGATTATATGCAAAGTGCATATATTTTATTTTTCGCATATTTTTAATTATAGTCTATATGTAGACGTATTACACTAATTGAGTTAGTTAGCGCTAATTACTATTTGCATATATCATATTTAGGCATTTCCTATGCGTATTTATACAAAAGTTGCAATATATTCATATTTAAGCTTTTTTCTTATCCTTTCTATTAGTAAAAATTCCTAATGTAGATCGACAACCGACAATTCTCAGAACGATAAATCTTTTACATTGGTTTCTCTAATACTTTTTCCCAAGAACTGCACGTGTTTAATTTCGCCTAGCAGAAGCAATGTGTAATACGTTTATTTATTAATTCCAAATAAACTATTCACTCATTGAATTCTTTGAGCGAAACAGCATGTAATTTGTTACGTTTTTAAATACTGTGCGTACATACAATGATTATACAAACAAAATTTCTTTATGGATTAAAGCCATATCCTGAGCTGGTAAAGGATGGCGACAAAATATTTGTCGATCCTGCAGGTAACTGGTAAGTTTAATTTACTAAAAGCTTACAATTGTTTTCAATTCTTTTAACTTTTGATATAAAATAACAATTTGTTGTTGGGTGTCTTCTGAGAGAAATACCTGATTGATCAACACTAAGCTAATAACTCCATCACATATTGGAAAATGTGTAAAAACTAAAGCGATCCGCATGTGTGCAGCAATCTATACGTCAATGTTAACATCAACTTCACGAAACTCAGAACAAGAAAGATATAATACGGATCTGTGTAACGTATTAATTTCGTCTACATACCATTAGCAAGATTAAACAATGTTAGTTTAAATGATTTCTGAAAAAATATTGCAAACATAATACACTGACGAAAGTACCTTACGAAAAATTATGTCACATCTTGTTTACCAGCAACAATAGCGAAATTCAACAATTGGTAGGGGAATAATTTTATTTTATCATGTTGATGAAGTACGGATAATGTGGGCGTTATATTGCCCATTGTTAATAGGAATTCTTCATGAAGATATTGTAGGTAATCATATTATTTATTGTAAAGAACTTCAAAAAAACAAATAAGTGTGACAATTTGCCCAATTCGTTCAAGAAGGTTATCAAATTTCTTTTCACTGGAAGTATACCTTGTGAAAAATTTTACTAACTGTTGTCCACGCTACACCATACATGATTATTAGCTCATGGGTCCAAATTTAGCAAAGATCAATAGGAATCACATTCCTTTTGATTAATGATTTAATTAGCAATGTCAAAAAAGTATTTTTAAAAGCACCTTTACGAATCCAATTTTATAAGGAGCGACTGCCCGTGTCAAGTTGCCTCCTGAACCGATTATTACGAGATGGGTACATGTGTTAGAGGCTGCAATTTTTTTCGCCGATAATTTTGAGGAATAAAAAAATATATAGCTTGAAATCACTGCTGACTGCATTGCTCTAGAAAAACTGTAAAAGATAGTAACATCAACAGAATTGCTACAAAACTTTTTGTATATTAAGTCAAATTATAGCTTTGTTCAAGTTCCATTCGTAAACTAGAAAACGCAAGGGATGTCGCTCTCGAATCAGTTCAAAATAGTAGACGAATTTGATTTGCTATGTAAGAATTAATGGTACAATAGGTAATTCTATATATGATGAATTTAAAAAATGATAAATAAAAAATGCCGGTATTTGAAATTGAAGAAAGTTAAGAAAATTTGGAAATGAGAAACAGTAAACGATTTCGACTTTAATTTTAGTTTAGAATGTATTACAAAGTTAAAAAATGCACCAATTACATCTGTGGATGTGGCAAGAAGCTTTTCTATTTCGAAACATATGTATTCTGATAGAAGACAAAACTTTCTTTTACACAATTTTGAAAAAACATTTAATTATAAATTGTTTAGAATATTTTGTGAAAAAATTTTGTGCAATAAAGGGGGCATATAGCCCCAGATTTATGTATATTTTCTTAAAAATCGATGCGCATATATTCCAGTTTTTCTTTGCATATAATATAATGCGGTTTCTAATTATAATCGTTAATAATTTTTTAATCTCAGTGTCCTTAAAGGATTCGAAAGAACTATATCTGAATAGATTCACTTACCTTGACTGTGTTCGAATTGAACTTATTTGGCGCCTTTCAAATTGTGATTTTTCGACAGTGTGGCCACTGTGTAAACTGTAAAAATTCCTGTTTATCTGGTTGGGCGAGGTAAGTATTTGCCGCCAAATCAAATAATGGTCGACATAAAAGTGTTATGTAAAGAAATAGCCGATTATCAAGGAAAAAATAGATTCTCAGGTAAAATTTAACTCGTACATTGTAAATCAAGTAAATATGGATTATTAAATACCAAGGCGATAAGCCATTGGAAAGTGCCCCTATAACTATCGGGCTGAAATTAAAACAAATGAGTACTACTGTCACGCATACTGTAAATACCAAAAATTAACTCAATCGATGCCACCCCATTCGAAATATTAGCATAAGGGTGAAAAATTAAAAAAAAATCTCAGGAATTACTTAAGCTATCACGTTCAAAAAAATTATGTAAGTAAACACTGATTATGGGGTTTCTATAAAAAATCAACAACTAATTCCATTCACTCAGTTCAAAGTTATCACTATTTTCCCCTTTTTAGGGGTGGTTTTTTTTTGTTAGTTTAGTTCAAGGTGTCAACGTGGCATACCAGCAAATTATTATACTGATTGAAATTATATCAGTAACCAACGCCGACTACATACCAGGCCCAGGCATTGAGTGGGAAGTATCCCGAGAACCTCTACGCATCAATATCCCATGCGCACTCCTCGAATACCCCGATACGCTACTTTCTCCCAAACTTTGTAAAACTATAAAGTATGACATTAAATTTATTTAATTACATAATATTTCTTTATTTATTCATTTTCCCCTACCGAGGTTTTTTGGTGTTACAGACACAAAATTAGTAGGTGAAATTATTACGGCTTTGAATGTGGAAATGCTTAGATTAAGAGTAGGTCTTATCAGTTATGCGTATAATTCATATACTTTTATATACTTCTATCAAATGTAATAAATTATTAAGCGATAAAATGATAGTTCCAGTTGAGGAAAATCTATTTACTCAAATCTAAAATAGTTATATTTGTGGTGAAGAATATTATATGTTCATAAGATTTAGTATATTGATACATTTGAACTAAAAAAATTGTTTCGTCTATAAATTCACGGGTTTGGAAAACTGAACAAATTTTATTCTCAATATAAATACATCATCTTCTTGCTTATATAGGAAGTTATGTTATATTCAATGTGATGCATTTATATTCAAATTGAGTAATTATTTTTTTCTGTATACAGAATATAGAAACTATTATTAATTTAATTATTTATTTACAATTAAACCACAAAACAAACTCCTCTACCCACAAACTAATTTGAATCTCAAGTAAATATAGCATTTTTCACGTATCCCACCATCCAGTTAAACACAAGGCAAAGTATGGCACCGATGAATATGTAATGCATAATCTTCAATTTGATATACTTGGTGGTTCCCGTGATCAAAGTCTCTAGAGGATCTTTGAGGATGTAAACTCTAACTCCACGCATGTAGACGTAATAATACGTTTCCCAATTCAAAGAAGACATATCGAATTCAAAAGCCTGTCTGTCAGCTGCATTCAGCTTCTTCCACAGCGCCTGCGTAATTGTTATTCTTGAAGTACCACTGTCCAAGTGTAAAACGTTTGTAACTTTCGGTAAATTGATCCATCTTTCTATAAGTCTTGAGCAATCTAGAAAGTCCGATTGATGGAAATTTTGATCTTGATACAAGAACTTGGTAATACTTACAGGGGTTTTTTGCCTATACATAATGTTGCAGCGTCGATAAAGAGGGCAGGCAAATAATGTAGGAGGATTACGTACAAATAATGAATGTACCAATTTGAGTTGATTCTGTTACAACTGTGAGACACCAGGAGAGTTGACGGCATTTGGGATGAATATTTGGTTGATAAGTTGATATATTTCTCTAAAATTAATTTATAAAACTTGGTTTTGAATATTCCTATATCTGTGGCTTGGTGCAAAGAAAGTAAATGTATTTTGTTCCTTTTTCTTGAAAACTGGACGTACATTGCAAAGCATTACATAAATGTTAGTGGCATGGATTTGATGAGAGTATTTACATTCGAATCAGATTTCCCGTTTAACAGGAAATAATGTTAATTTTTATTTTAAATGGAACACCCTGTATAGTTTTACGAATGTTATTAGAATGCTACTTATTAAGGTTTAGCACCCCTATGTTTAATAACGACAAAGATATTAAATTAAACCTAATAATGCAAATTTTATTGCGAACAAGAAAAATGAACACAAAAAGACACTTGTCAAAAACTAATTCAATATCAGTTAAGAAAGTTTTCAAAATGATTACTCATACACTTCTTGGCAATGAGCAAATCTATGAACAAATTCTTGAATGACATTTGCCAAGGTCTCCTCACGAATTAATTGCATTTCCTCAATTATTTTCTGCCTTAACTCCTCCAGATTATGCGGTCGTCTAGTATAAACCACAAATTTTAAATGACGCCAAAGCAAAAAGCCTGGGTCATTTAAGTCTGAAGATCGTAGAGCCCATTCATTGATTCCTTTACGCCCAATCCACCTATTTAGGAATGTTTTGTTTAAAAAACTTCTAACATTAAGGGCATAGTGAACGGGTGCTCCGTCTTGTTGGGACCATACATTTTTACAGGTAATTTCCCCAAAAATCTTCCTCAATATTAGGAACACCCTACGTCCATGGTGTACCATGAATGAAAGGACCAATAATACGGCTCTTGAATATTGGAGCCCTCAAAGGTTCTCAAGTTTCCACTGGGCAAGATACTGGCCTTTATAGAAAACACCAAGCTGCTAGAGTGGAAGTGAGAGATTTAACAGGGCGGTACAATGAGCACCTAGCTCAAGTGCCTGGACTATAGGTTCCCACCCTAACTTAATGAATGAATGATGACGGCTCTTAAAAATACCAGCCTAAACGTTTTGCAATCAGGGTTATTTATTGACCAATATCGACAAATAAAAAGTCACCTCGTCGAAAAACAGCAAATTGTATGCAAAATATTGGTCGTTATTACAAATCTGACTCACTCCTTCGCAAAATTCTATTCTACGGTCAAAATCCCCGGCCAATAATTCTTGCACTAATTGTTCTTCTCTGTACATATTCTTTGTTACAAAGATATCAAAGTGCGCACAATTCTAGTCTTCATTTATTGATTCTAGAAAGTAGGTTAAATTACAAGTATTAGGGTTTTTAACACTGATTAATATGCAATATACGAAAAACAATTAAATTACGCATATCCAAGAAATTTTGACATTTATACTTTTTTTTTAATTGAACATCCTGTATATTTTTAAAAGAAAATGAAAGATATTTTAATTTATAATGCAAAAGTATCAATACAATATTGTCTTAAACACAATATAAAGAAGTTATGATGGTTTTGATTTGGTAAATGTGGAGCAGTATAAAGAACCAACTTTTAAACAAAAACAAGACATGTCTTGTGGTTGATGTATTATTTTAAAATTTCATTTTAAAATAATGTCGTTGAAATTAAAATGAAAAGTAAAAAGTAAATGCATATTATACAAATACTGCTCAAAGGTATCACCTTCATTCTCATACATTTTCGTGCCCGCTTGAGTAACACTCTGGGTAGCTCTTAAGATTGTCTTCCATCCAATTGGCGGAAAACTCACTAACCTTATTTTGCAATTCGTTCACGTTGTGTAAAGGTTCTGTATATCTGATCTCTTGATTAATCTCCAAGAAAATGTCTAAAGGTGAAAGGTCAGGAAAGCCGGCTGGTCATCGAATTGGCCCTTTGTACCAACCCACTATCGGCAAAGCGATGCCCAGATAGTTGTATACTATGCGCCAGTTGTGTGCCGGAGCACGTCCTGCTGAAAGTACAAATTGTGCGCATCAGGTATTGACGTTATCAAGGAAATCCTCTAGAGCGGGTACGAATAAATTCCAGTATATCTCTCCTGTCAATGTACCATTGTAGAAACAATGGACTAGACGAACTGTCAAGACCAAAATGAATCCGCACAAGACATTACAAAAAAAATCGAACTTTTACAGCATGCGGACGCATTATTAATAAATTTTCTTGCCACCAGTAGTGTTCATTCTTCTTATTAAAAATTCCATCTATTGGAAAATTTGTTTCATCACCCATAAAATACATTTGCTCATGTCAATTTTCATCACAAAAATACATAAACAATTGACAGAAGCCAACTCCTGTTCGAATCTCCTGATTGTATATGTTTGTGAGGTTCGGTATTTAAATGGGTATACTTAGCTTTTTCTAAATTCTCTGAACTGACGCGTAACTTAAACCCAATTCCTTAGTAGCATCTCTAATGGCAAAATTCGCGATGGCTCAAAATATGCCTAACACTGTAATTTCTACTCCCGTTGATAATGTATTTTTCTTTGTTCTTTTCTTATTAAATAAGCAATCGTGTTGACCTAAATTGTCTGTAAAATTTCGAAAGTACGCCGATCTGACTGCGTGTCGTACAGGATACTGTTCGGCATAATATCCGAACAGTCCTTATTAGAATTCTTGCGCAGTAGAATGTATGCTTCCAGAATATCGCATTTCTCCAAATGAAAAAATACCATGGTGAAAAATTATCCTAAAATTAGAACTAAATATAACAACATATTCAAGCTACTAATGATATAATGTAATAATAACAATAGAAAGTAAAAACACAAAACGAATGAAAATACCCACTTTTTATAATTAAAGGGTAAAAGATTTAAGCTCAGCGCAGTTTTTAACAGTTGTAACAACATACTATTTGTTTTGAGACTTAAAATGAAAGAAAGCCTATCATAAATTTACACATATCCTGGCATCAATTAAAAACACCATAACTCTTATTATTCGTTTAAAGACAATATTGTATTAAACTTTGGCATAAAAAATGAAATATCTTCCATTTTTTTGACAAATATAGGATGTTCAATTTAAAAAAAAATATAAATTTCAAAATTTCTCGGCAAGGTGTCATGCAATTGTTTTTTCGTATATTGCATATTAATACTTTGCTAATTTAACCTACTTTCTAGATTCAATAATAACGCAAAGAATAGCAATCAAGCGCCACGTTATTGATCAGGCCTGTATATCTTAATCGAAAAACTGAATATTAATCGTGTATAATTGAGAGTGCACACAGAAAACCATCGTGAAAAGATTGTATTTTCAATTTTATTTTACTGTAGTAAATGAGAACTTCTATGTGTTCTTTGAACCTAGTTCAGACCTCGCGTTAGTTATCGCTATGAGACCCTTAAATCATCTAGCGTTGCGCAACGTATAAACGATACCGGACATAACATTGGTATAGAAAGTCTTGAATTAGTGGAGAATGTACAATCATCTAAAAAGTTAAACGCATACGAAACCATATATATGAAGAAAAAAAAACACAAATAACTTATTGAATAGAGAAGTTGCACCTCTCAACCATTCAATTTTGATGGATTTATGGGAGTAGGATGGTTTGCATTCGTCGCTAATTCTTGGTACACTTCGAAGGATCAAGTAAGCATAGAGAAAGCACTTGTAAATATGTTCTTTTTAGAGGGAGATAGTGTTGCATATTTAAGTAATACGTCTTTTCTTATTTTTACTTAATTAACAAGGTCTTCGGGTTGATAATGGGCGCCCACGTGTTCCAAAAACAATTGTCTCAAATTAAGAAAATCTCGTGTAGCACAGAGTGATTGGTTATCCTTGTGTTAATATCAATATAGTAACTTTGATCAAGATATGGAGAAATCTAACATTGGCCCTTCTTGCACCAAACCACAGATATAATAAACAATACAAACCCCATGTTATTGGATTCTCAGGTGAGCTTACAGCATTATAGATCGGTATTTCCTCTTCGTTATTTCTTTTCCTAACTAGAAATTCCTGATTCTCGTTGATAGCCCTATAAAAGATAAAAGGAAATTTGGAAGATTTCACCAAAATTGCGCTTACTGCAAATTCGCGATGTTCCAAGAAGCGACGATGGCCAAATTCACAACGTAATCAGCCGGAACCACATCAACAACTGATTTCGGACTAGCCAAAGTCGACCTGGCCAATCCCAAATTAATGGCCACTAAGAGACCAGTTGGTCCGTAGAGATTCTCGATCCAACCTGGTGTTGGCTCCTGAGCGGTGGCTATGACTGTATATTTGGAGCGATTTAAGGTTGTTTTAAGGAAATAGTGCCGAGAATTACCGAAGGAAGGCCTTACTACAAGCGGACTGGCAGACCTACTCCCTCAGTTTCTAATTTACGTCTTCAGCGAGTTGCTTTGGTAAAACAGAATGTATTTTCGTATTCCCCATGATGCTAATAGTGTAGAAAGAATAGGTAACTTCGGACATGTTAATCTTATAGGAAGTAAGTAAGAAACAAAAGGAAACTTACATGTTGTTCAACTGTATCAAATGTGCCATCATCGAAAGCATCAACTATGGTTAATAATTGGTTGCAAGTAATGGGAGTTTAGAGAACTCTTTCGTTGATATTCTGCTTTGAGGAATGCGCGAACACTGATGAGAAATAGAACGAATGACTGAAAAAGAAATAATATGTAAATAATCTACTTCGAAACCATAATGCTGAAGCATAATAGAAAGTCAATAAAACAAGTTGACAAAATACAATAAACTAAAATATATGAAAATCAACAAGTTATACAGTATTAGCATTTAATTCAGACAATTTTACAATTACAATTTGACCTGAAGATGAGTGGTAACCACTTGAAACATGTCGCTGTTGGTGTATTGCTAATAAAAAAGAGTTTTGTGAAATTCGAACCTACTTTCATTTCACCCTTATGGTAATCATTAGATGTGTAAGGTAAGAACATATATTAGTTCAAATTAAAGACTAAACTAGCAATGACGTCCGGAGATTATTAAATCTAAAATCGGAATTAACAGAGCGCCCAATACGGAATCCTAGAGAACCCCGCGACCCTCTGCCCAATCATATTTAACCTGCCTTCATCATTATCGTGGGAGAGTATGGATTGCTGTCCCTTTCGCTTTTAAGTATTGTAAACCATGCCAAAAAATAATCGAGCGCTAAAATTGATAAGGGTTATGCCACGAACGCGTAATCATCTTATTTCAGCAGATGCGGCGCTGCCATTATTTCGAGTATTATTACCAGTGAGTTTTTGCGGTTTTGAGGGAATTCAAATTTCGTAAGGACGCGAATATATAGGATTTGAGGGTTTAATTACGGCAATGGAATTAGATTAGAACCAGGTGATTTATAAAGGGAGCATAGATACAGGAGGGCCGGATTATCCCCCGGAATTTAAACATATTGGGTTTTATAGGCACTTGGAGAGAGTCTAGAATTTTTACGGATTGGTCGAAGGTTGAGGGTGGTACAAGCGCGGCTTTTGTTTTTTTTAAAATAGAGGTTTTCAACTATGTAATCAAAAGTTAAATTAGGAATCGCTGCAATAATTTTTATAGAATTAGTTGCAGCCAAATCAGGAGTGTATTTATTAGGCGCGAGTGGGAAGTAAAAAAATTCAGACCAATTTGTTATTAGATAACTGGTAAGTGTTACGTGAGAGAGGTGTAAAACTTTTGGATAAGGTTCACGTGGATAAAATCCGTAATGAGAGAGTGGGATCAATTAGCGAAAGAAGCGTTGTCAAGGAGGGATAGCGCAATAATTTCTGATAGCATAGAATAAATAGAAATAGAATAGCGGGATAAACTAGATAATTAATTGGCGGGGTATAGATACCACTTAATGGGAAGGTGTCTAGGAAATTTTATCCAGTAAAATTACACATTTAGACACACATTAAAGTGGTGGAGTTTATAACAGATCACGGTGTTTAACTCATATTAGTTAGAATTGGGAGGGTTAATAATTCGCATTACGACGGTGGTGGATAGAAATCTTCTGCTGCTGGAAAAGACAACTCCACCATGTGCGGAGAATCGAGGAGCTATCTGGAGGCGGCACATCTATCAGAACTAAAGTAGTGGAGGGTTGCTTCTTCTTCGTTAGTTAGAGTAGGAAGATTTGATTATTATAGGTAAAAGATTGTTTTATTCATCAAAATAAGTGACCATCACATTAACCTGCCTTCCATCATTATCGTAAAAGAGTATGCATTGATGTCTATTTCGCAAATATTCATCCAACCAATGGCAGCTACGAAATCCCATATCGTCAATCTTGCGAAGACAATGAAGAAAGTTCTATGCCTTATCTGTAGCGTCTGTAAAGTTATCTGCAAGTCTGTAAGCATTTAATATACATGGCTTTCTTAGACATAACCTTATAGGTGCTGCAGATGTACACTGGCGACTATTTTAATGTGTGCGTCTACAGCGCATTGACTATCAAACTACTTACCATTTGCACAGGTGGGCGTTCGGCTGGCGTCGACTGTTCCAGATAAATGATTTATTGGGTATAACAGTTGTAAAAACGCTTCCCAATTATGGATATTCAGATAAAAAAGGATTATTCAATATTACAAGTAAACATTGTATATAGCCGGTTTTGAACGGGCTTTGAATTGAAATATCTCTTTCATAACTTGGACCCAATTGACTCTTAAAACTCATATAGAAATAAATAAGTGTGGTATTCATAGTCAATCTTGTGTATTAATTGTGTTAAAAACGTAGGATCGTAGGAAACATCAGAGGAAGACTTCATAAAACTATAGCTTCAACAAATATTAGCTATATAAGCATTTATTAATTACTAATTTCTGAATGGATACTTCATAATATTTAATTATTAGCATTTACTATTGCAGGACCACCTACGTGTAACCAACGCTATAAAATTGCTATTCATAAAAAAATAAAAACTATGTTTAGGTCTGGTTATATTATTTATTTAAGTAAACATGCTAATTCCAAATAAAACAATATAAAATCTAATTACGTAACTGTCATTAAATATATAAACTACAAATAAAAAATGGTAATGTAAACATAACCAAAAAAGAAAACGCATTCTGCAAAAATAAATATACATCTCTAAAAAAACATTTTGAAAATATATAAACAAAACAATATATCCAAATTAATAAAAGAATAATTCTAAATGAAAGGATTTAAACACTAATTGTAATAAAGCAATTTTAATAAAGCATATTAATTATCACATCACTAAAAATCAAGCTTTTCTTTGAAATTTTAATACACAATTATAAATTCATTACTTTTTTGAGAATTGCCTAAATTTGCATTTGCCATTACCTACAATTAAACTCGGCCGTTTACGATAATTAACACTAGTCCTTTATGAATCCAACGACGCCTAGTGTTTTTGAATGACGCGCTCATTATATCCACATGAAGTGTTTAGTTGAGCAATAAATTTTTAAAAACATTTTTTTTTCATATTTATGTTTTAAAATGCATATAAATATATAAAAAAAAATACATAAATCTGCAAAAAAAAAATCATATAGACTCATGTTGTTGTCTTTACGAAAATAAGAAATATTAGACTAAATCCATTCTCAATTTATAAAAATTTTAAATTGTATCATATTTAATTATACTTGTTCTAATTTTATTAATAATTTTGTGTTGCAAGTATTCCCTCTAATTCTGAAATTAGGAACATTAGGAGTATGTAGTTTTTTGTTAATCATTTAAATTCATTCCTCACGTAATATTAAAAAAAAAGTTTTTACAGAATTGTTGCTCTGCCACATTTAAGTATATCAGCTCATTATTTAGTAAAATTTTACTGGTTGGATTACAATGAGGATTCATACTAATTATGGTAAGCGGCTGAGTTTTATAATTGCCCCAGATTGAAATGTATATAATTAATGAGTTTATAATTTGGCTATTGAAATTTCAAAGGAAAGCTTTATTCTTAGTAATGTGATAATAGTTTATGTAGTATATTAAAACTTCTCTTTAATATATTTGCTCTATAAATAGCATCATTTATCAAAAAGTTTAACAAAGGATATGTGTGATTTCTTAGGAACACGAATTTTACCATGTTTCTTACCTGTGGGTAATTATAATAATAATATTTATTGAAACTAAAGGTAATGAACTTATGAAGTATTACTCTTTTGTTTTCTAATACATCTCCTATTTTAAAAATAAATTATATACAAATAAAGTAAATAAAATTTAATAGCAATAACCCAGCAATTAATATAACTTGATTTGTTATTTATACATTACTTGATTATTTTTAAACTTAAAATAAGAGCTTTAGTTTTAAAAGCCACTTGATCTCAAGCTGTAAAACAGATATTTCCATTCAATCTGGGTTCAAACCACAATATAAAGGTTCCTTTCGATATCAAATAATCTTAGATCCATCTAATTTGCATAATTGCGAAGCGTTTTACAACTGTATACCCCAATAAATCATTTACCTGGAACAGCCGACGCCAGCCGAACGCGCACCTATGCGAATGGTGAGTAGTTTTGATAGTCACTACGCTGTAAAGGACGACATAAAATAAGTAGGCCAGTGTACATAGAATCTCGCTATAAATACATAAAGCCAGGAGATTGTAATGTTTCCGAAGACTCCAGATTAGTTAATCAAATCATAGTGTGTTTGCTTTGGGTTAAAATGGACGCCTTACTGCACAATTATTTCACCTTAGATTAGATTAGATTAGATTAGGGGTTGAGGTGCCATACGAACGTGTTTCACCACGACCTTTTCAGATCTATTGTGATACCCTTATCCTAGAAGACGCTTCTATTAATTTTTGCCCTCTTAATTAGGT
Organism: Protaetia brevitarsis; assembly: GCA_004143645.1. NCBI lineage: Eukaryota > Metazoa > Arthropoda > Insecta > Coleoptera > Scarabaeidae > Protaetia > Protaetia brevitarsis. The sequence continues at coordinate 188,709 of RXPK01000185.1, forward strand.
TTATCATTTTTGGGAGCAGCTTCTTTTACTTTAATTGCTAGCTGTGGGTTCTCCACGTCTATTACTAGAAACATTATCCTTCGCCAGATCATCAATTGCCACAGCACATGAATTGATCTTTCTTCCTCCTCTTGGCAGAATCTGCAAGTACCATCATCTACCAAGCCTATGCTGTACATATGCCTATTTAGTCTACAGCAGCTGTCAGTAGACCTACTAACACTTTGACCGTCTTCCTGTCTTTATTCAGTAAATAGTTGATACATCAGGTCCTCTATTCTTTAGAAACCCTTTTAGCTGTTTCTGTCCTGGTGATTTTTGCCACGACTCTGAACTGATTACGTACCCATCCATTGATGGAACGAATGACCTTGACTCATTTCCCCTCACGCCCGAGTGGCTAGCCCAGCTACATTGCGGACGCTGTACACAGAACCCAAATCAGCTTAGAATCCACGCTTATGGAACTAATCGCTTTAAGCGTGGACTGACTGTCAGAGAAGATGGTGACGCTTTTACAGCTCGGTACATCTCTCTATTTTCTCTGGCAAATAATTGAATTGCAACAACCTCAGCCTGGAACACCGTGGTCTTTGCTAAAGCTTACCGAAGGAGCATTTTTAGGCTTCTTTGCGTATATTCCAGCTCCGACGCCATAGACAGTTTTAGAGCTGTCTGTATACCGATTTGAGTCCGCTTTTACTGGAGTGCCTGTTTCCCAATCTTTCTTATCTGGTATTATTAAATTTTAAATCATAATGTGTTTAAAATTAACGCCTTATTGTACAATTATCTCCATAATTCAATGTATATAAAGAAAAACTGGTGAGTCTTTTTGCCCATCTGTGTGTCAACATTTTACATATTGATAGCATTAAATTGAAAGAGAAAATAATTTAAAAAAAATTTACCTTAAATTCCTCATACACCTTGCAAGACTAAGCAAATCTCTAGTGGCTCGAACATTAACGTGAGACGCTAACCTGAGCTTCTCATCGAAGTTCATCAAAGCGGCACAGTGAAATACGCAATTCACTTCTTCGACTAGATGGCGTTTGTCACCTTCACTCAATCCCAAATCATTCTTGCTGCAGTCTCCACGTACGCAGACAACCTTGTCTGCAAAATTCTCTTGTACAGCTCTTATCCTATCGAATAACTGCAAAATTTGACCAACATTAAAGAAGGCGATCGATCTATCGCCTTGGGGTGCTAGAACAAACCTGGTTCCCAAGCATTAGAGTAACGCGCTCTCTGACGGACCTTCCTCTCTAGGTCGTTACTAATAAGTAGAACTCTAGAATGTTCGGAAAAACCGCGTAACAGTTTTTCTAAAATCAGTTTCCCTAGGAATCCCGTAGCGCCAGTAATAAATATTGTAGCGTCTTCGAAGTATGTGCCTACGTGGCTGGTATCTTCCTCCACGATATTGACATCCATGTTTGTTTCTCACGCTAAAAGCAAAACACGTAATACGCCGCGGAGTAGACACAAAACATACTGGCAAGGTTAGCCTTAATCCAATTGTTTCCTTCACATGCATAATTAATGAAAAATGAATATTTTATTGATCGCCGTGAAATTTAAATATTCGTAAATGACATTAATATTAATACTAAATATATCCCCTTCAAAAAAAAAAAAGGACTTCCAATAATAATATTAACTGCCTTGAGAAAAGAAGTCAGATACACATTAAAAATGCATGCCATTTTTCTTGGTAAAAATCACCTTTTTGGGTAATTTTCCACATTCAATGAGGGTAAATGTACAAAATGTATTACCTAAATATTAATGGAAACATTTCTGTTTCTTAGAAAAAAAATCTTTAAGATTGCAATATACCTTCATTATTATTTGGAAAATTACAGTTAAAATTTATCTTTTATTCAATAAATTCACAGCAAAAAATATTTTTGGATATATGATATCAAATACTTACGATTTCCTTAAAGAAACTATTTATTTTATACAAAGTCCGTACAGTTTCAGATAAAGTAGTAGTGGATTTACGTCAAAATTATATTACAAAATTCTAAATCATGACGTCAAAATTTTCTGACCTATAGTACGAAAAACGTTAAACATATTCTACAAGTAAAGAAATTGTCGTGCAGATGGCGGTTCTCTTATTTCACTGCACCAAGTTTCCATACTCGATATAAGTATATTTATATAAAATATTTATCTATTACTTACCTTGTATTCCAGAGACGAGAAGCAGGGCCAAAACGGAGTAGCATTTTTGGTATTGGGAAAAACAAGCGACAACATTATAGAGTATGGGGCGACAAATGGCCGCATTGCGTATCTAAGAGTAAGGAGAAATCCTTTCAACATATCGATAGTCAATGTATATGCACCAACAGAACAAGCAGAAGAGGTGGACAAAGAGATGTTTTATGAAAACATAGAGGAAATTCCCAAAATATGACACAACGCTGCTGCTCGGGGATTTCAATGCTCATTTGGGTAGAGAAAAATTGCTGAAGGGACGTGGCTGGTAAATTTACAGTAACATGACAAAACCAATAATAACGGACAAGATTGTGCAACTTAGCGGCAATAACCGGCTAGCGATAACGAGTACGAAGATTCAGCACTAAACGAGAAGGAAGATAACGTGGAAATACGGGCAGAAATGATGGCAATCAAATAGACCACGTATTAATCACAAAAGAAGAATAACGTCAATAAGAACGTGAGATAGATAGAATGCACAGTACAGACACACAGATACTACATGGTAAAAGCAATAATAAAGCAGAAGATGGCAAAAGCAAGGAAATACACAGGAAATAGAAACATCGACGTAGAGAGATTAACGCAAGGGAAAGTTAAGGAGCAATATATAGAACATCTAGAACAATATGTAAGCCGGATGGATGAACAGCTAGACATAGACGAGTGCTTATGTGAACCTATGTGTTCAGAAAGAATAAAACGCAATTATGAGATCTCAGTGTTTATTTTTCCAATTCTCTTGGGGACTGAAGCCTTCACACAGAACATAAAAGAGAATAATGAATTAATTATCTAAAATTATCCTATTAATTTTCGTTGCTAAATCTTCGTTCTCCAATATAGTCGCGTGGTTGCCCTCTACAGCAAATACTTCAACATCGCTTTGGAAAATTTTCGACAACCCATAGTCGGCAGTCACGTGCCAGGCAGGGGGATATTTTGCTTTCAATAATGTTACCTCAGACTTAAGTTTCTCTTCTCTAATCTTGTACTCAGATAATCCTTTCAATCTTTCACAAGAAGTGCATATATATGCCATGTGTTTACTAGAAATGTCCACCTTAGATCCTAGATTAATCAAATACTCGATTCTTTCGTCGTATGTATCTAACTTCATTAGGGTTTCCTAAAACGAAATAGAACGATTTGTGATGAATTTTAATTGGATTCTTTTGCATTTTTTTTTTGTTGTAGGAGCCGTCTGACATGGAGTCTCCGGAAACACTGCAGCTTCCTGGATTATTGTATTTAGTCTCCCATTTCTTTTACCCAGTAAATTACACCAGCTATTCTAAAATCCTAGTATAGTCAAAAATATTTTTAGATTATGCAGCATGGAATTATGTAAAACCTTTGTATAAAACCCTTTGTCTTAATATCAAAAATAGAGCTATAATCACAGATCTAATTTTGGACACCTGTACATGTCTCTGGCTTGATCGTGGAGTCCTGTAGATACATTTTGGACTTGCCAAAAATTGCCTGCCTTTTTGTGGTAAGCGATCTCTGTCCTCTCATTACACAGTCTGCGGTTAATACCTCCAATTTGATCCCAATTTTTGGATAGGTGTTCCTTCAGTGTAGAATTAGAAGACCTGTACGATGCGAAGGTGATTTCTACTGAGCTACAGTAATTCTTCAACCTTCTTTTTTATGGTCCTTTAATAAAGGTCTTACCATGAATTTGCCTGATCGTACTATTCCTGTGTTCTTTGTGTTTCTCTTTGACCCATCTTTGTACCTGCTCTCGTTCTGTGTTTGGTATATATGTGTGGCACTCCTATAACAGATCCTGGGCCTACACACGAACGCAATGATTCCTTCCTTGCTAACTCACTTTTCGTCTACTTCGATTGCGTTTAGAATGCCACAGCAAAGTGACTTTATTGGGTTCTGTTAGGATATTCAGTTCTCTAATACAATCCCAAACCAGTCTTGATTCTATCTTAGGGTCCATCAGTGCCCGCAGTATCGCCTGGCTGTCTGTCGCAAATATAAACATTGGCCAAGATATTCCATTCCTTCTGTCTTTTATTATATTTCTTGCATCTTTCACCCCTAGTCTTCGTATATCATCCCAGACTTGGTCCTCTCATTTTAGTCGTGGTCGTCCTCAATGTCTATCATCCCTCCGTCCCAAATTCTTTATATTCCTGATTAAAGTGTTTTCTTGTCGTCATTCGATGGCCGAACCATCTTATTTTCTCCTTTTATGATTTTATTTATTTCAATAATCCACAATAGTCAGTATTCTTTTTGTGTCTGTTCTCCTACTGTTTTTCTTGGTCCTAGTATTTTCCTTAATATTTTCCTTTCCAAAATTCTCAGATTTTCCTCGTCCCTACTATTAAGACACATAGTTTCTGCTGCATCTTTAACTTGGTGTTTTTGCTAATATTTCTATTTTTTAAGAGTTTAGTATAAGCCCAGTATGCTCTATTTCCGCCCTGTATTCGCTCTTGTATTTCCAGGGTACTATTGTTCGTGTTGCTCACTATCACACCTAAGTATTTAAAGTTATCTACCTTTTGGAAGCTGTAATCTCCTATTTTGAGGTTCCCTATGTTTATTTTCTCTCTGCTAATCATCATGTATTTTGTTTTATTTTGATTTATTTCCAGTCCTCTCTTTTTTGTTTCGTTTGCCAGACATAATAGTACGCGTTGCGGTCCTTACTATGGCACTATGTCATCTGCGTACGCTATTATTTGTGTGGAAGCTTGTGTAATTGTTTTCTTGAAACTATCTTCTTGTCGTCGATCTTTATTTCTTCCGTTACTCCTTCTGTTATCACTACCCTTGCTTGGGAACCTTCTGTTGTCATAACCGTCGGCCTCCATTTCATCCATCACTACTCGTCGATCTACTCTGTCAAAAGCCTTTTGAAAGTCTATGAATAATGTGTGGATTTGGATTTTGGGTCCATAGCATTTTTCAATTATTTGCGTCATAATATGTATTGCGTCTACCGATCTTCCTCTTCTGAAACCTTGTTGGTAATCTCCTATTTGTTCTTCCACATATTTTTTTAGTCTGTTTCTGACAGTCGAACTCATTATTTTATACATGGTATTCAGCATGGTATAAGCAATCCAGACCTCCATTCGTTGGGCATTCTCTTGCCTCCAGATTTCGTTAATCATACTATACACTCGCCGCAGTAGTTTCTCTTCACCAATTTTAATTAGTTGATTGGGGATTTCGTCCAGAGATGCTTTGTCGTTTTTCAGTCGCTTCCATAAATTCTTGCTAAGTCAGCCCTATTTTCTCTTTCACGTCGTCCGTGCTTCCCTTTAGTTGGTATAAGTCCTCAACGTGTTTTATTAATGCTTCTTTGTGTGTTTTAGTATAGTTTTTTCCTTTCTTATTCTGTGTTTTGATTAATTCGTATAATTGTTATTATTATTTAATTCTATTTCTTGCATACATTGGATAAGCCATTGCCTTTTTTTTTAGTGTGATTGTTCCTTTTCTTTTTTCTTTGAATTCGCTTTGGTTTCTTTGTTTTTCAGCTATCTATTCCTTGCGTTGTTTTTTCTTCAATATTGCGCATACAGTCGTCATCGAAACATGATTTCTGTTTCTTTGCCTGTTATTCCTCTAGCGCCTTTTCCGCAGATTGAATTATATTTTTTTTCCATTCACTATTTGTGTTGTGGTACGTGCTCCTCATCAATCTTTGATTTAATGTTTGTACAAATTCTTGTTGCATCTTTGGACTTCTACATTTTCTTACGTTCCATTTTCTTGGCCTATCTTTTCGTCTTAATGCATTTTCTATCGCAATACAGATCCGCTTATTTTCATAAAGCCTCTGATTGATTTCAGTTGCACAATGCAATACTGCGTTCGCCTCTACTTGAAAACCTGGCATATTTTCCTACTGGAAGGGTGGTCATTGTATTTATCAGCTCCAGTTTTCGGCTTTTGATCCTTCTGTAAACCAGATCAATTCTCCGAACTTGTCTTTGTACTTAGATTGATTCCAGCTTATCCCATCCGTGATTTCCACCTCGAAATTTCTGTTAAAAAGATATGTCGAAACCATGTGGTCTGCTTACATTCCCAAAATATTGCCTTCCACATAATGTACAATAGAAAAAATATAAAAACCCTTTTGCCTTACTTGATGTTTTAAGATTTCCTCGTAAAGCATATAGTTTGCCATAATCGTTGATAATAGCAAAGTATGGACCAACTTCTCGTCTTTAGTTGGAAAATAGGTATGAACCATGCCAGCTATCCAATCCGGTGAACCATCTATAAAAATGACTTTGGCTTTCCTTCCTTTGGATTCCAGTTTGGTTAAAATCTCAATTGCGACAGCAGTTCCAAAAGAATATGCTAGGATAATCAAATCCCCAGTCTCACATGCTTCTACATGCTACAAAGGACAAAGTGAGTATCAAACGGCACCTACTTTACCATGCTCTAATTTACTGGAAGCAAACGTTTCACTAGTTCTGTTAGGCTTTCCACTTTATTATCGATACAATACTGTACACAAGAAACGCGAGCCTTCAACTTATTACACAAGGGCACCAGACTATGAGCTAATCCATCAATTCCAGGCAACAATACGATATGAGGAGAGTTATCCATATTTTCTTCCGCTAGCATCGTCCTCATATTTATTATAGGCAGGTTCGAGAGCTCTTTATTTGTTACATAACGTAGAAGCAATAATTGTACGTCCATTGGAAGAATATTTTGATTAACAGGAGTATCTACGTTCGCTAAAGCGTCTTGAGCGCTGGGCAGTTCCTTCAACCTAAAACACCACCCAAAAACGATGTCAGCTGTCTTAAAAAAGCCACTAGTGCGTTACTTAGCCAGAGTCATGTTTTTTATATCTTGAGCTGTAAAAAATACGTCATACACTCTTTCCAACGCCTGTTTGATCTCTACGGCTGTCATAGAATCCATACCCAGCTCTGGAAACGTCGCGTGCATGTTAATGGAATTCACGTTTGTGATACCTGTAAGGCATTCATTAGCAAAACCGGTCTTGATTCAAACACTTGAGCGTATACCTATAATACTGATGATTTCATCAAATAAACTAGCAGCTTTATCAACAGATTTCTCCTGAGCAACCACCATGCTCACTACTATCGCTTCATCCTGTCTAAGGAATTTATCCATTACTTGTAAACAGCTGGAAATTCTTTGCGGTAAAGTGCCAGCTAAGACCAATTCACAATCGTCCTTCTGCATTTTGGCCGTCATACCTACCTGTAGGCACATTTAGAGACATAAGCGTGCGAGCAACTAGACTTAAAGAATAGGTCAATATACTTCACCAATAGCGCCCCATTGTATGGCCAAAGCAGGATAACCTTCCTTTTTCCTTTTCTCACAAATTCTTTCCATAACCGAGTTGGCCATTCCGTAATTCGTCTGACCAATATTACCTCGACCGCAAGATATCGAGGAGAATACCACGAAATACCTAGAAATATACACATCCTTTATAAATACACTAAAGCACGCATGTTTGGAGAATCACCTAAGGCTTGGGCATAGCTTCTTACTAATACGATCGAAGTTTATCGTGCAATGTACTTTTGAAGGCAATGCTACCTTGAAGCTTTCAACTGTATGATTTTCGAATAAAGCATCACTCAAAACAGCCGCCAAATTAAATATACCATCCACGGGTCCCAATGCGTTTGCTACGTTTAACAATTCTATGCAACCGTCTTCAGTCGAGGCATTACGTGTAGTTGTAAACACAGTAACTCCGTAGTTTTCCCAATTTCTTTCGAGAAGCAACTTAATTTTTTAATGGAGAACCAACTACGTGAGTTCAGGCCTTACCTTATTCTATAACGTTGATACCCGTTGCAAACCCCTGATCTAGATGTCAATACTAATTTCTTTGCTCCTCTAATGACCAGCAGATCCGCCAATTCTAAACCAAATGCACCTAGACCTCCATATATAATGTAAGAACACTCGGGTTTGCAATAAAATCTAGAACAAATTTCATTGGGATTCTACCTTTGATTTACAAGGAAACTTCGTGAAGTGTCATTCGCAGATTTTGATGGAACTTTGTCAGTTGTAATCTCCATGGAGTGTTAGTCAAGAACAGTTCTGTTGCAGCGGAACTCCAACTTTGGGGGAAGCGAGGTGCAAAATGTCTTTGAATTCGCCCAAAATTTCGTTTATCTAAAATAAGGTTTAAACGGTGAAAAGTTGGAAAAAAGGTTTCAATGGTAGGTACCACTCAAAGGTATTCGCTTTTGTATACATTGCTTGGTAACAAAAGCAGTGATTACAACCGATTTCTGAAATTTGATCAAATAAACTCAATATACGCCATTCCGTCTTTACTGTAACACCCTGTATGTAAATATTTATACCAGAAAAGAGCTGCCATTGAAACTTTTTTCCCATTTTTCACCGTTTAAAACTTATTTTAGATAAACAAAATGTTGGTTGTATTTCAAAGGAGTTTTGCACCGCTAAATTTGAAGTTCCATCGCAAAACAAAGTGCCCTTGAGTAACACCCCATGAAATCTACAAACTCACAAAATTTCGTCAAAATCTACGACTGACAGTTCGCGAGGTTCCCTTATTAAACGAAGTATCACACCTAGGAACACCTTTAAATAATTTCCTGGGCACCGAATGCACTTTTGCTGATTCCTCTTCTCTGATTTTTATCAAGACCTTACCGATATGTTCGCCGGTTCCCATATATCTGAATGCTTTTTCCACCTCGTTGATTTCAAATACGGTTCTGGGAAGTGGCTTAATGGCACCCTTACTAATCAAATCCTCCATTTTCCGTAGATGTTCAACTGCAACAGTAACCATCATGACGTTGTCGACATTTTTATACGTGATTACGTTACCATGATCATATTTAAGAGAAATATCAAGAGCCATTCCAGTGAACTCAGCCTCCCTTTCCAATAAACCTAACGCTAATGCATTATTGTTGGACAAATCAAATCTTCCGATTTCCAAAAACTTTCCCCCTTTGGCTAAGCAACGGATGGACGCCAGAAGTTTCTCCTCGGCCAGAGAGTTCAAAACGTAATCGACTCCCCGTCCGTTGGTGTATTTGTGAATCATTTCTTCAAACGATGTGTCTCTAGAATTTCCAATGTGATGCTCTTCAATTTGGGGATAGTATTTTCTTAAAAAATCGTGCTTTTCTCGCGTTCCAACCGTAACAAACACTGTTAGACCAAAATGGAGACAGAGGTTGATGGCTGCTAGCCCAACACCACCTGTTCCAGAGTGTATCAAGATAGACTGACCGAACTTGACCTCAAACTTCTTCAAAATTAAATGTTAGTCGTGCGTCATGTATTGAAGTATTTGATTGAATAGATGAGGTACTTACCCGTAAGAGGACATCTACAACAGTTCCATAGGTCACCATGACGGTCGCTGCATCTTCCATGGTCCAGTGGTCGGGAATGGGAAGTGTATTTTTCGTTTTAATGAATGTACCTAATGCGCCATTAGTGCCTATACCCATTACGCGTTGGCCCCTGCAATATGCAGAATGGATTATTGCTTTTTTTTGTTGTCGTGGAAGCTGTCTGATCTGAAGTCTCCTAAACAACTGTAACCTCTTGGCTGTTTGTATTTGGTCTCTCACTTCTTTTATCCATTCAATTATATCAACCATCCCTATATCCTAGTACCCTACACTAATCTGTACAGGTCTCTGGCTGGTTGATCGAAGTAATCGTTTGGATTCATTCTTGGCTTGCCAAACATTGCCTGTGTTCTTGCGTTCAGAGCCTCGCATTCACATAGAATGTGATAAGCGTTCTCTGCCATTCCATTACACATTACACAGTCTGCAGTGGGTATTTCCAGTGTTGATCTCAGTTTTCGATAGGTGTCCTTTCAAAGCGCTTCTCCTTGGATGATCTCTCAATAAAAGTCTTTCCATGAATTTGCCTAGTTGTTTTATCCAAGTGTGCTTTGTGCTTTTCTTTTACCCAACTTCTTACCTACTCTCGTGCTGTGTTTTTGGATACTCCTAGAATAGGTTCTGGACCAATATATAAAGCCGATGATCCCTTCCTTACTAACTCATCGACTTTTCCTTATCGGCACTTCCTTATCTAGCAGTTTTTCAAGAGTCTTCAGCAAAAATGACATTAGCCTTATTGGTCTCAGAGACTTTGTTTAAAAATAACTCTGATCAGCCTCCAGGCTTGTAGGTCTGGCAGTGTCAGACTTCCCCTGAGTAATATACTAAGTTTTTGCAACAAAAGTTCCGGACGCTTTTGTATCATAATTGGATAAATATTATTGCATTTTACATTGTATGTAGATATTTCTGCAGAGGTTATCTTACTTAGAATTTTGTCCAACAAATTCAAATCCTTGAACGCATTCTTGTTCCATTCTGTCAGTTGTTATTGCATCTGCCGAAACTTTTCCAGAAGCAGTCATCAAATCTCTAAAGTTCAAGGCTGAGTAATAAATCTGCCGATATTAAACAAATAAATTACATTTGAATATCTAATGACAAATCATCGATTACACATACGTAAATACTATCTTCCGCAAAAGGTATTGAGTCATCAGGAGACAAATTCCCTTCCAACCACGTCAGCGTTGACAAATCTCCTCTGGTAGTGACATTTACGTAACAGTGCTCATTTTCCACTGAATTCCCCTGTGGCATCACCAAATGCCTATAAATACTGATGGGTTATTACGAAGCAAACTGCTATTTTGTAGCAGCTAACAAAGTAGCAGAAGCAGGTGGTAGCTGCTAACGTAAAAAAGCAATTTTATACATCACTACCTATAAGTTCCCCAAGATCCGTCCTTCCAGATGTTTATCGCCATGTTCTTCTCCAATTGGTCTTTATAAAATGGCAATTTAGGATCAAATTTTGGCGCTTTATCCATGATTAAGACACATGATATACGGCTACCATACGATTCGCATTTCAAGCACTTAACTAAACCTAAAATTCCGCTTAGTTCTCCATCTTGTGCATGTAAAACCACATTCGATTTTTCTTTAAGGATATATTGCAATTTGGGTATCCAGTAACCCAAGTTATCCATAGCTTTTGATAGATCTAGATATTCAGTGTTACCAACTTCTTTTACTTGCAGCCGTAGGAGAACTAAAGTTTCTGTCTCGAGCGTATGGCAACAGACGACTATAAATGGAGTGTTGGAAAATTTTGACAAATCCACATCCAACCTTTCTCTCGCGATCACAAATCCCTCTACATCCTTAATGGCATTTATCGCTGTCGATATCTGGAAATAAACAAAATGACTTGATGACGCGACAGTACAACTACTCATACATCAGTCGTCTCCAAAAGATTCTTGACAACGAGAATTGAGCAGTGCGATTCAGTGCTTAAAAGGTCGTTTCGAATGGAGATTCCTGGCAGGCATACGGGTTTTGACGTCAAAACCGTTACATCTGGTTGTACGAGTGGGGTATCCTTTAATGACGCATGTATTTCCGCACTCATCAAACAATTTTCATCCTGCTCGATAGCACAAGTCTCTATTACTTTTACTCGGCTCATATTCGAGTTTTCCAGAACCACTTGAATTAACGATCTAATCGAATCTTGAAATTCCAATCGAGCGTCATTAGGAATGAATTTTGAAATTTCCAAGACAGGATCTGCTTCCATTTTTCTAGCTACAGCACTGACGCCCAATCCATTTATTTCAACACCACCAGCTCTGAAATAATAATAAGTGTGATATTTATATATGCATACTTTCGAAATCCTTTTGTTACTTGACAAGTTTAAGATGATTGTACACGTGAACAGGCGTCATGTTTTTCATATCCTTAACAAAATCAAGATGTTGAGGAGCGTCTATTATAACCTGATTGATGCTCGTTGGAATGAATGTAGTCCTAGTGTCTCGTTGTAGCATAAACAATTGCAAAACGCAATCCATGAAAGATATCCAATTATTTTCCCATTCTACTACACCCCAAGTTAAATCTGTGCTGCATTTCCTGATAGCCCTAAATTTGCCACTGGAATTTATTAATTTAATGACCAATTCTTTCTGACTCAATGAGTAACTTACGTATAACCATAGCCGCGCAATTTTAATTCTTTATACACATCTTCCTCTGTCATAATTAATTCGGAATTTGGTGAAGGCGTCGATGATACATCGAGTAAACTGTGCTTGCTAGTTTTCTCATATATTCTCCTGTAGCAACAACAACCCCTCCTTCTGTAATCTAAAACACGAGATATAATCCATTGTGACTCTGTGTGAGTAGATAATAACAGACAAAGAAAGGTGAAATAAGAAGCGTGAAGTGTCAGTTTTCAAAGGATTGCACTACTACACTGTAAAAATTACAGTAATTTTGCCATGGTAAATCGGGAATATTACATGTAATAACGTTGTGAATTTACCACAATAAATCATGTAAATTGGTTTTACATGTTTTTTCTAGGATTTAACATGGAAAAAGAAATTTCGGTAAAATTTATAGCTTTTTCATGTAAGTTTAAGATGTAACAAAAATTCAAAAGGAAAATACAGAAAAAAACATGTACAATTGTCTGTTTAATATCAAACTGTAAAATTGACATTTTTTTTGGGTATTTTAGTGCACTTTAAAAGTAATTTTACTAGTGAACTATTAATTTTGCTGTAAAAATATGAGGATCTTTTATATTTATGTGTTTTTACTTGAATTTTCGGGTAAAACTATAGATATCATGGAAAATACGAAATTCATACGCCGCAATGTGATTGGTTATTGGATTATTTATCTGTGGGCGTAGGTAATTCTATTCATTTGTCGGACTTATTATTGGCTCAATGATATCATGTACGTCACAAGCAATCGTAGGTTTCGCGTAAGCGTGTTCATTCTTGATCCCTGGTTGAGCGATTCAGTATGACCTATTAGGTGCTATAAAAGAATTAGGTAAGTTGCTTGCTCTCTTTATAAAAATACATATGAAAATTACTTCAGTGTTTGGTAAATATAGAGTTTTCATAAATATTTCATACGAATTTTACAGTACAATCTTTGAAAAACACATCAGCATGTGAAATTTACTAGATGGTAGAAATTTTACCTTATGAAGCAAATTTACCTGTAAAATTGTAGGCAACTTTGTTATCAACGATTTTACATGTAATTTTACTGCAACTTTTTTTACAGTGTACTATCAGTATAGTAAAGCACGAAATGATCAATGGCGAAGATTTTGAAATTGAATATGACTCCCTTCGTGAGGAATTTGATCAGGGTGAACTAATTGATTTGGCACGTGATTTGAGACTGTCAAAAAAGGTTTTAGAACTCCTAGCATCAAGACTGCACGAGAAAAACTTGCTTGAAAAAAGAACTAAGGTATCTCCCATCAATACCTTCGAAGTGTCATTGCTTTGGGTATTGCCAAAACATACATGGTTTGATGGAGAAGTGGGAATTTGGGCATAGCACGCAAATGAGTAGATTCTGTCCAAGTGGTTGCTGATATCGGAGCTTGAAGTGTGTTCTTTTCGACAATGGAAATTTATTTTCTTGATAGAAAGATAGAAGATATAGAGAAAGTTATTAATTTAAATAAATAATTAGATCATACGTGTTCACTTTAAAATGCTTTGCATCCTTCTTTGGCCAGCAACGCGGATAGATATGGATAGATAGACGAATGCTTTATTCTGTTGCTAGTATAATAAATTGGACACAATATGTGAGGTTGTAACACTAATTAGACTCACATACACATTCTAAAATTCACGATCTGCTATACTCATGATCAGGGGCGGTCCCTCTTAGACAGCCACAAGGCCATGGCCCCACCATTGCAAATTACAAAATTAATCATTAAGGAGCTTTTTAATTTCAGTAAAAATACCGATAAATATACGTGCACACACATTTAAGTACAGAACGAACATCATGAGATTAAACGCGCTTTATAGTTATTTATGCAGACAAGTGGCGAATTGGGGGACCACATCCAGATTAGCACCTGATTTCAGACGGAAATTAAAACTAACAATATCATCAATAAATAGGAGGAAAAGAATCGGTCCAAGCACAGAACCCTGTGGAACACCCATAGGTACTGGCAATATTGTTGAGGTGAAACTCCTAATGGTATTAGTGGATTTACAGGTAATTTTAACATATTATGTACGATTACTTAAATATGATTTAAACCAATCGGCAATAACTCCCCGCATCCCATACTTTTCTAATTTCGTTGACAGTAGATCATAGTTAACGCATTCAAAAGCGCGCGTAACAAATCGCAAAAAGTATCTGCAACGCAATTACCTCTGTCAATCGTATGTAACCACCTCATCCATGAAAGAATGTATTGATTGCTGTAATGATTAAACGGTTACTTCTAAAACCGTGATATGACCGTATATGACTTTGTTAGATTGGTTGCCTACCTAAAATGCCTTCTCTATTCGCATTTAATGTTTAACATAGTGCACATACATATGTTTACCGTTTGGTAAAAGAACTTTACTATTTGTGTGAACATAATTTGACTTACGATTAATAGTAATTACACATAGCCTCTATATGAATAAAATGATTCTCTGTGAACAGTATCTTTAGCAATTTTTTCCAGTATTTTCATTTGTATGAATTCTAAGGCAAAGAGAGGCTATATCCCGTAGCCTAAAAAGTTGATGTGATAGGCAAAAGCTGGACTCATTTTTGGTTGCAGATGGCAGAAGTTAGTCAAAAAACAAGTACCAGATTGAAGTCAACGAAATTTGTGTTCTCCAGTGATTTATTATCACAGAATCTCAAGTGATTCTAAATTATTCACCACATTGTCATCATTCAACACCTTTGTTTGCAATGTGCAGAATTTGAAAATTATTTTCTCCGTTGAATGTGTGATTATTATATTGTTTTAAATAATTGCCGAAGAATGATTTGCAATTTGAATTGCGTCTTGAACTTGTAATGTGCTCTTTCATATTAGTTTCAAAATTTCTGGCAATATAACTGAATTGACAATTACTATAAGTAAGCAAACTTATAATTCAATTTATTTAAAGAAAATACTTGTATAAGATTATAAGCAAATACTAAGCCTCAGTATATTCTTAGCTGGTCTAAAGATGTTCTTCTGAAGACAAAATCAGTAGCAATATTTAAGTAATTAAAGAATCTGTGAGGAAAAGATCTTTTTATTTCACCTTTCTTCGTCTACCTTAAAATACCAGGCATTATATAAAAAAAAATATTTACCTCAAACGCGTGTGTACCAGTTTGTATCATCACCACTAATTCCAAGGAACCGTCTTTTGGAACTTTGGTCGCCCTAATGTACTTCACATCTTCAAAGACAACTTTCATTTCTGAGAAGAGTCTCCCAGATATCATGGCAAAACTCTCCCACACTAGGAACAAATATCCAGTTGCAGGAAACCAATTTCTGCCTGTACAGTTAAAGCAGTTAACAAACTTAATCACAGCTGTACAAAAAAAAAATAAGGTATTACCATTAATTATATGTCCAACTATAAAGCTCCAATCTTCATACTTGGATGTAATACTTATCGCCCTGTGTTTTTTATTCGCATTCATCTCATTGTCAACAAGGTGAACTTTCCAATTGCTATGGTTCCATTTTATTAATGGCGATAGCATAGGCGTTCTCCTACTGACAGGTAATTCGACGGTTGGGTATAATTTATCAAGTTCCATATCGAAACCATTTATATACAAGCTAATAATTTTCTAATAATATCAATCCGTATAACACCTAACAGTTAGGTATGTCTTTACCTTCCTAAAGTAACGAAGAAGTCCACTATGTAGTCTTTAGATTCGGGATGTATTAAATTAAAATTTTCCATTTCCAAACTATTGGGAAAAGAGCCTATGACCAAAGTATAGGCATCTTCAGGAATTAGTTCCTTCAAATTTGACTCATTTACGTTGGTTGTCACATTATTTGCAAAATATTTCGCACAGCCATCGTTAAGCATTTCTTCGCGCACTGAAATCCATTTATCATACATTACCTTTCCTGATGGTAAATTCTTTTCCAAAATTTCTAAGCTCTTACTATTTATTTTATCCAAGTTCCCAGAAACGATGTAAAAGAGTACAAAAATAGTTTGTTTCAAAGTCAAATGACCTTCTAAGTAAGCCGCTACTAATTCGCCACTTCCAAAGCCTATCATACGATCGGCAACCAAATTTAATTCTTTCAATACTTGAGCTAGGCTTATTTGAATAGCGACAAAGCCCAAGATCTGGTTTATTAAGCTCACGTCAGTTAGATTTCTGATCGCCTCTGATATATCAACACCTAATAATTTCAATACCATGATTTGAATACTGGAATTCCAAAGGTTAGCAAAGAAATGTGGAAACATTAGGGGGCAATATTAACCTCTTGATATTTCTGGCGAATATCGGCATGCCCATTAAGCGATTACCCAATTTCAACCATTCCTTATCAAAATTGCTAAACACTAAATATAACTTGGGCCTTTCCAGCTTTACGTCTTGCAAACACCTTTTTATTTCGCCATATTTGTTATAAATTCCGTAGCCTTTGTACAAATGATTTGGCACCGTTTTTCTGCGGTTTAAGAATGTCAAAACTAATTTCCTTAATCATACATTGAGTCTATTGAATAAAAATAAGCATTTGCCCAAGAGCTTACTTTTATAAAAAGTATACACTTTTAAGTAAACGCATTTACTTGATCATCAATTGAATAAGAAACACCTTTTCTTCAGGCAGAAATATTTCGGGAAGGATCTATTGGAGCCCTCGAGGGTTCTCAAGCTTCCACTGGGCAAGATACTGGGCTTTCTACAGAACACCAAGCTACTCGAGTGGAAGTAAGAGATTTAATAGGGACGGTAGAATGAGCACCTAGCTCAAGTGCCTGGACTATAGGTGTCCACTCTAACTCCTTAAAAAAACGCTTTCCTTTAAAAGTAAATAACGAAAAAATCTAAGACAAAGTAAATATTTACTTAGAATATTTGCTTACACGTTAAGTAAACATTTGTTTTGTTATCATTGGTGTCATGACAAATCTGCTATAATCCCTTTCCCATATATTTGCGCTTGAATATTATTTTTATATACATGTTAGCATCTCGTATTTGTCGCAAATTCATTTATCAGAAGTTATCAAATAGATATAGACAAAAAGTATTAAAAATAATATTGAGTCAATAATGTCATCCAATAAAGAAGAAGTGCAGAGAAGTCGAAGAATTCTTCTTGTAACACTATTACCATTGTCAAACGACTGTGATGTTGTGCTAAATAAGGCAATGACGTCAGGCATTGTCCAGACGAAGTGGGCAGGGAATTAGAGATGAAAAGATCTTTGGTGATTTTAGATCAGCTTATAAATATTAAATAATATAAAAAAAAGGAAATTGGATCATTCAACTTACTCACAAGAGTCAAAAACCACGGATTAATATAAACAGTGTTGCCTGGCTGGTAGTCGAGTGGCTTGCACGCTTGGCTATCAGTGCGGAGTCCCGGGGTTCAAATCTCGCTCTGGTCAATTACGATAATCGGTTTTTTCCGGGGTCGTAATGTTGATTAGGAGGGAGATTTGGCTCTGAGGGGGCCTGATAAGCTAATCATATACCTTAGGCGTTACCACCCCTTTTAAAAAAGAAAGAAGAAAGAAAGAAAAAAAAGTGCAGAACACATGACCAGAAACAAGAAAATTAAGCTGTGGAACTATAAGAAAGAGTTTTCAGAACTTTTAGATTCAAATCGCAACCTAACTTTTACAAAATGTGTACCAAAAAGTAATTTTTTAAATCAGTAAGCAAAAAGTGCGTAATTTGCAACCTGTGTAATAAGTTATTATTAGTGAACCACACCTCGTACTTATTTAAATTTTCTTCTATAACTTGTGTCATTTGTGCTACAAGGTTTCTTCTTATTGTGTAAGAGGTGTCATCTACAAATACTTGTGAGATCCTCACAAACTCTCAACAGATCGTTAACGTACAAAAGGCAAAGAAGGGGTCCCAGAACTGATCTTTGTGGAACCCCAACGTTAACTTCTTTCCACTCTGACCTTATTTCCCTTCCATTTTCATCATCCGCCACAATACATTATCGCCTTTCACTTAGTCTACTTTATCCAGTCAACCATTAACCCCCTAAAATCCATGCGAAACATCTTTAGGCATAGGATATCAAAGTGGAAAAAGTCGAAGGCTTTAGATAGATCCATCACTATACAGTAGTTTTACGATGAACGTGCTTTCATTCGCCTATATAGCCATGAGTAAATATTGCAGTACGAAGCCACATAACGAATGAAACAAAGGGCTCAAGGTTGCTTTCACGATATGAATGGATATATTTCGTGAAAGGCAGGAGTAAGCACCTCCGTTCACGGCATGGCTTTTATAGTAGGTTACAATTTAGTTTTGGGCAAATATAAATTTATAACTATTATTTGCTTGCAACTGGTTGTCAATCAAATACTGTTTCACATCAGCTACAGCAGTTTTTTTTTTTTGCAAATTGTGAAACAAAAATCCATTTTTGATTATCAGCTGCAATTATTTTTGTATTTAGTCGGTTTCCTCTAATTGTTTGGGTACTGTTTATGTATTATTTGAAGTCGTATACAGTACTTACTAAAGTTTTTTCTGGAGTTCTGATTTTATCATCTTGAGGTCGATTTGGTTTTTTGGAGGACTAGAGTTTTTCTTAGCTGTTTGTTTAGGTTTTCTTCATTGAATTGCTGAAGTGATTTTACCATATGATTTCTGATAGATGACTAAAGCTAAAGGCAGGAGCAAAAAGAAGTGGAGAAAAACGACGTGGAAAATGATAAATGAATGTGACAAAAACAAGCAGGTGTTATCTTGGTTACCACTAAAAAAAATTGCGAAATTTCAGGAGAGCACTCAGGGAGAGCATTTGAAGCCATTTCATTCCAATCGTATTTTATTACACAGGTTGCCAATCATGCACTTTTTGCTTACTGATTAAAGAAAATGACTCGATTGATACATGCTGCCATAAAAGACCTTTTGAATGGGTGGTCACAAGATCCATCTTTCCTACTCAAATTTTAAGGGTGGGGCCTGTTGCGCCCCCAGGAATTACTTTAAGTCGTCTGGCTTGAAATGTCCTATATAGAAGAATTACCTATTAGTAACCCAACAAATATACAAGTAGTTGCCTGAATCACAAAGGTAATACGGACCTTTATTTAATCGGCAATAAGAGTGCTCTGGAAAAATTATAGAGTAAACATTTGGGAACTCAGTAATTAGTGGAAAATTATGATATTTACTTATTTGATTAAGCAAACATTGCTGTTTCAATTAATGTTGATGTTTATGATTCAAATTCTAAAACTCCAAGTAAAAACAAATGCTTATTTTTACTCAATAGACCCATTCAAGAGCTTACTTAAACGCCTGATGAATTAAATAGGCAAATTCTGCATCGCATGTCCTGGTTCGGTAATCGTCTAATATCGAATCACACCGTCTTCAGGCGTGAAGCTAACACAATCAAACGCGGTAACATCGTCTTTAGGTTGACCAGCGTTGGTCTTAGCCTTCGGATTCCAGCGTAATAAGACAATGGAGTTGAGCGCCTCCAAAACCATAATTACTAACACCTGTGAGGTTGAATGGTGATTCGAGAGCACAACCATAATCAAAGTATACTTACCAAACAATCCTCTTTGGTCTGGTAACGGCATCCTCTCTGTAACCACTAACATCCTACCCTCTGCCAAACCCTTCACATCGGCCCTAGGCGTTTTATAGTGTATATATGGGTAGCATGGAATCCGTTTCCATTATTGAGAGTAGCACCTATTGTGGATATACGTTACCATACGTTGAGATATTTCCTGTTGATGTCGAAATTACCTTAATTATAGAACATAAGCCGGATGTGGTTCGGTATGCCCAATGTTAGATTTGATCGATCCGATATATAAGGGTTCATCGCGATTTTTGCAAAATATACTGTCTATTATTGGAAGCTCTTGGGAGTCTCCAACTTGTGTTCCTAAAAGCGGTATTTATAGAACTTTTTATCTTTGATAATTGTTTGCTGAAAAAGAATACTATTAGTTTTTGTTGTTGTGAAGAAACCTGTTTATGCTGACTAGTACAGAAATCTTTAGTTATTGTTCATCCGTCACAAAATGCCTAGAGTTCGAAGACGTCAAAATAATCACCATGTTAATGACCGCAATGACGATAATGCGTGTGTATCATGTGTGGATAGAAGAAGGTAGAGAAACACGAAGAGGAGGCGTACCACAGAGCGTCAAGATAGGAACTTCAGACAACTAGCCCTACGAGACTGTTTCCTTACTACGCATCAAATCACTGACTAGTGGTTTGGAGAAGAAGGAAGATCTGTTACTGCACTATATCGCCGGATTAGAGCCTTTGGGCTTTTTTGATACCGTCCACAATTAATGCTTCCTTTGACTGCAGACAACTGTCGTCAACGTTTGAACTGGTGCAGATAACGGCAACATTGGGAGGCAGAATAGTCTTCAGCGATGAATCGCTATTCTCTCTAGATATGCACGAGATCGCAGAAGGGTAGGACGTGGGCGTGGAGAGATATGTGATATTGGGTTTGCTGTTGAGAGGCATGTACACCGGACTGTTTGGACTTAATGGTTTGGGGGCTATTCCTTATGGTAGGCCAATCACCATTTTTCTTATTCGAGTCATTATGACACCTGCGCGTTATGTTGGATGCTGCTACACACACTTACTACCGTATCTAGATGGCCCTTTCTCAGCAAGACATCCCACGTGCCCATATTGCTCGTCAAACTATGAACTTAAGCAGACGTTACTATTTTGCCGTGACCACCCCATTCACCAAATTTAAATCCCATTGAACCTGTGTGAAATATCATAAGGAAGAGACTGTCCAATTCGCACCATCCTTCACAAATTTTGTTGCTTGGAAGGAAATTGCCACAGCAGATATCAATCATCTCTTTTGTCTGTAACTCCTACCAAATTAGGATCCAAGAATAGTGATGTCCAAGTCATTTATTTCATTCATCATAAGTTTAGGGTGAGCACCTAAAGTCCGGGCCTTGACTAGGTGCTCATTGTATTTTATTACTACGGCAGCTTGTGTTCTCTATAAAGGCCAGTATCTTGCTCAGTCGAATTGAAACCTTCGAGGCTCCAATAGATCCCTTCCGAATGATTCTGGCCTGAGTTACTTCAATCCTCACATGTGCAGATTACATGTAAAACCTCGTTTCCTCCTGTAGTTCGCATCTTCGCACCCGGGTCGTTACTCAGCTGTGTTGCCTAGATGCTTTTTCGGGACAGTGTTCCAGTTCCCAGGCCAGTATTTTATCTTCTTCTGCTCGCCGAGTAGGTTTATCAGAGAACCTAGATCCCAGTTCCCCTATTAGCGCTTTAGTTGGAGTTACCTTCCAGTCGACCTCCTTTCTCGTACTTCTTTTATTTTAACAGTTTAGAGTCTCCCTTTTGCGGATCTTAGTAATCCACATGCGGGCTCTGGACCCATGAAGTGTCTTTTTAGAGCCTCCTTGGCTAGTTCGTTGGCTATTACATTTGCCTTATTATCCTCATGTCCCGGCGACCCAAATCAGAGACACCTGTAGTCTCGTGCCAGTGTATTGAGGGATTGTTTTGCAGTCTCTAACTAGTTTTGACCTAGTTACGGGTTTGTAGACTAGCGTTTATGAAGCTGGCTGTCAGTCATTGTATTAATTTCCCTCCACATGTAGCCCCCTTTTGCAATCATTTCTGTACAGGCTGGCAAGGCGAATACCTCTGTCTGGGAAGCCGTTTGTTGCTTCCCAGGCTTAGGGTATCCTTTTGATTAGGATTAGATGCCCAAGTTTGCAGAATCTGTTCAGGAAAATTTCAAACATAGCCAACACAAATCCGCTAACAATCTTCGGTGTGAATTCGAATCGATTGCAAATGCCATATACCACGTTTGGAAATTTTACGTATAAATTCTATAAAAATGGTATCCCTTTAAATTGAAACTGCTTTTAAATTAAAGGAGCAGAATTTTCCTATCAAGCATGTTTTTCTATAAGAATCGTATTTTATGGACAGGTGAAGCCCATTTTTTTCCTAAATGGTGGAGTCATACTCAAAACCTGTTGAATATGGTCGAAGATAATCCACATAAAATCGTTTCAGGAAGCTCTTCATAACAAGAAAGAGATACGGACTGGTAGACAATACTCCATACTTCAATGCCATCAAATGGTAATTGATGGCTTCGAAACGCGACAGATCTGGATAGGAGTATATGGGCCTGAACAAGTACATGAAGCTTGGAAGATCCAAGTAAGTTCAGGTCGAGGTACTCGGTATTGAAAGATGTGTTCAGTTCAATATTGAGAGACTTCGAAAGTAGGAGATTATATTAGTTGGTAGTCAAGCGCATCAAGCGTGGTCCATAGAATCCTTCAAGATTGTGTGGGATGCCTTGGAATTAACAAGCTAGGCAAAAGGAATGGACGAAAAATTGATAATTTGCAATTTGAATACCTTCGTAAGACTTGAACCTTTCAAGAAAATAACGTAAGTATTGGAGAAAATTGAAAAGCGATGGAGCAAAGAAAATCCAATTATTGGATATGTTTCGGGGTGAGCAAAATAAACTCTTGGGAACCTATACCCAGAAGAAGGTTAAACTTGCATCAACATGAGTAAGAACATATTCGATATTAATAGAATACTTACGGATGCAAGTGTCGAGAACTTAAAGATATCAGAGTAATCTGATTGTAAGGAATCTGAATGTAGATTTTGTGGCGAACAAGTGAAACACTATCCTCTCTCTTAAATGGTGGCACTGTGAACTCAAGGCCTTGCACCTGGAAGTATGCGAAATCTAGAGGTAAACTTACCTAACTAGGGCTTTTTCATGTCTACCTTTCTGACGGAATAGGATTGGAGCCAGCTGTGAAACAACAGATATAGGGATCATAGATCTCTTGGTCACAGTGCAATATACCTTCTTCAAACGTAATACTGTTGTGGACGGACATCTTGTTTTCGGAAGTATTTTTTTTAAGTTGCATAGTTTTGTCATGTTTACTCGATCAGCTTTGTCAAGTTTCGAGAGAATTTTCACAGATGTCTGTTTTTCTATTAAGATTTCGTTATTGAATTGATTTGGATTTTTTTATTTAAGTGTTTGTTGTTTTTAAATAATTTCTTCATTTTAAATGCTTCGTTCGCTTGTTTTTTTATGTTATTAGTTTGAGATTTTGTCCGTTGGCGTTTTGGTTTGCGGCTCGTGTCGCACGATCGGATTGTAAGAGTAGTTCTCGCAGATGCAGCGGAGTAGACGTATTTTTAAATACTGCTGATTTTGTTATACTTTGATACTTATTTGATCGCTAATTTGAATATATTCGTCCTCAAGGAACTGTTATAATAATTGTTATTATATGTGTGTCACATTTTAGATATAAGATTGATTTATTATTCGTGCAGAAGATAGATTTTAGTTAATTCTCTATTATGATTTTAAGAGTTTATTTTTTTGTTTTCTAGTTTGCTGTTTCATTTTATTTTTTTAATCACTCGGGGTGGAGCATACAATGACTGCATTGTTATTGTTTTAGTTTTATTTTGTAATTTTTAGTTTTTCACGATTTTAGTTTGTTTTAATTGAGATAGCCACGTGGTTTGATTTGAAAGTATTCGGATTGTATTCCTGGACAACTTAATTTTTGCTTTTATATAGGATTAGCATGTCCTATTGTAATTAGAATCTTGAGCAGTGTTTCGATTTAGTTCACGGTTCTGTTCACGGTTTTTTTCTGCAAAAATTTGTAATTGAACGTGTTTTTTTTCTTTTTTTTATAATAATTATGATTGGTGAATAACCGTCTTGTTTATAAATACTGTCTTCTTTTATTTTATTAAACCTTTTTAATTTTTAGGATATTACAGAAAGTCAGATTTCATTCCCCAATTTTTACTTTTCGTGGTTAGAGTCAAGTTTTAATTCGCGAGGTAACTAGAGGTTAATTGTTTTGCCCTTTAAAATTTGTATCGTTGAGCTAGCATTTAACTTTCATTTTATTAATTCATTTTGCATTTTCAAACTCAGTCAGTTACAGCAATACCTATGTACAGCAAAAAACCAAAAAGTTTCGCATATTGGTAGTAAAGATATCTCATTACCACTGTCGAAAAAATTTATACCTAAATTTATTTTTGGTTAATAAAGCCTGATATTTACAATATATCTGTAAAATTGTTTGTTAGCGTCTATTTTCTTTACTATTAAACCACGCGGATTTTTTTCTCTTGAATCTACCACCAAATACAACTTGCTGATTTCAAACGATGAATCAAGGAGGTAATTAAGTCATACTATTGGATAAAGTTTGCTCAAAGTCATTAAGCAACTGATACAGAAGATAAAGTAGCCGAGAAAATATATTCAATGCAGTGGCAAATATTGGGAAAAAGTGTTCGAGATGACCACAATCCACTTACATGAGTTGTAAGAATTCATCAACAAACTCGTCGTCACAATGGTCAGCCGACAAAATTGCAAAGTTAACAAGTGAGGAATAGACAAACTTCTATTTCTAATAAATAGTAGTTTGCGCGCTGGAGCATTGCGTCCAGGCCTTTTTGATAACTGTATTGTATATAAATTTATATTATTTCTTAATTAATTAAGTTTATTAAGATTCCGTTACCGTGGGCTTCCATGTAATCAAAGCTTGTTGGATCATTATCCGGCATTCGTCATAAAAACTTTAGCAGGGTCTTTTGGCTTTGCCGACGGAACGTTCAATCTTTCTTCTTGAATCCATCGCAAGTTGCTTTTGGGTAAACTATTTCGGGGCGTAATTGTTTAGACATTCCGTGCCTTTAATCTAAATTGACCGCCACTACGTTGATCTGAGTATCCATCGCTTGTGTTCTCTCAAATTGATTTACACGAGGCTCAGCGCTTAGGAACTAAGCTGTTAGCATCAAAGATAGGTAGATATATTATCGACTTATAGATTAATGGAAATAAAGTGTTACGTTTGGAATTGTAAGCGAGATCATCGGAACAGACAAGATACTGCCGACACTATCGCTTGTACAAGCACCTTTCGATGAGACAGTTATGCCTGATGTAAGGCATACAGCGGAACTATGCAGGCTGTATCGAATGTAAAGAGGGGACCTTTCACCTTATAGTTAGCTGAGCCTTTTGAGGCAATCATCGATCGTTGAGTTCTGCCAAATTATAAGATCAGAATGTTGACAATGTTTGTAGTGTTATTTTAAAAAGTTTTTTTTTTTTAAATTTAGTGGCTAAAGGATAACGGCTTCTCGCAATAAGTTAGAGATATTGTATATTGAACACAAAAGTTAAGCCATGTTTTCATTGGCATCATAATTTACAAATAAATGAATTTAATTTCAAAATAATTTACAATAATGCAATAATTGCTTCAGTACCTTGAGTTCTGACGAGTTTATATACGAATACCATAAAATGAGCTTTTCTGTTACAAATGTAATTCTATTTCCATAATTGGAATGTACGGCTCCTCCCACAAAAAAGGTTAAACAATCTGAATCGCGATTTTGCTCATATATTCTAGGGTTGAGATATTACATACAACTGTGTTTTTAGAGGTAAATGTTATTCAATTGCCACCAAAGAGTAGCCCACATAGTAATGTTTATCGTTATTTGATAAATTCCTATTTTATGTCCACTATTCATTTGGTAAATTGGTCTATCGAAAGTTGTTTTGACGACCTTGGTTTATATTATTAGCATTGTTTATCTACATAGCTGTTAGCTCACTTATGACAAGAATAGTTAACGGATATTTTTGAACATTTTGACAAAAAGCGGGTATTATGGCAGCAGCCGTTGATGTCTCGATTTAAATATAATTTTATTAGACTCAAAACAAGATGGCTCTTTACGTGTCGGTAAAATATTATTTAATTGCAATAATTACCTAGTTAGTTGTAGGCAGATTGTAGGATAGGCCCGGGAAAGGAGAGGTGGGAGCGAGACGTTGTGATGACAACGCCACGCGGATATTCTCATGTTTACATTGAGAATGTTTGTTTATTAGGAAAGAAAAATACATTTAGTGTGTAATATATAATCGTTATTTTTACCATTTTACTTTACTTTTTTTCAGTTTCTAATTTAATGTAATTGCTCATACTTATGTGTGTAGTTAATTTTGTGTTATATTTATATAATATATTCTTTATTTGATTTTACTTACTTATGTTTACTATTGCATTAATAGTAGAAATTGTTTTTCATTTTATAAAAATAAACTGCAGTTTGGGAGATCAAATCGCCATTTATATTTACATATATGGCATGACGTCTATTAGGTTTGTTTGTTTTGTCTGATCTAAGAGATCCATGGAATTTTACGCGTTTTTTGTATTTTAGTATATGTTTTGTGCAATGTTTGTTGTTTTAGAGCAAGCAAATACCAGATTCACAAAGAGGTTGCTCTTTCTGCATCGCGTTCCGACGTCCTAGCAAATTACGAGCAAATTTGTGCAACATACTAATCGCGCTAACACCGTGTTGTATAAACTGCGTTCTGTAAGTAATTCCGACTTTATACCTGCATAAATATGCAACGTATGGATAATATAATGATACCAATGTGAGTTGATTGTTAAGAAGCATCATATTATTTTAAAAACTTCCACATTAGTAGTACATGAATACTAGGTATATGATGTATTTTTATTGTAGTTTAATTCATTAAATTTTTTGAAAAATTACTTTTACTTTCCCTATTTTCATATAAAATTAAGTTATTATGCAATCGAGCCGTTGCTTTGTACCATCTTTAAATCAACTTGGACGCTCTCAAGTTACTCTTGATGACGTCTAGTGATACTGCTCCAAGACACAAAAACAAAAAAGCTATTAAAAACAATACATGATGACTCCTGGTTCGCTCTTTTCTTTTGAGGCTGAAATTACGATGTAAACTTGTATAACGATGTTGCCCCCAAAGGTTACTCGTATCTTTTATCCGCTCAAGAGAAAGAGCCGCGATGTGTTATCATGTATGGTGTTTTTAATAAAGTAAAGTGGTTGCATAATATGTAAACTAAATGGCGATCTGTACCCCCAAACTACTATTTTCTATCATTATATAAAAAACGAATTTATTATTATTAATAGTAAACATAAGTCTAAATCAAGTAAAAAAATGTTTTGTAAATATAAGAAAAACTATATAAAATTCCCGCTTATACACCAGTTGAAGGCGACAGTACGCATACCGGGAGAAGCGAAGATAGCAATAGAGAGAGGAGGAGAAGAAGGTTTTGTTATACGTTTTCGAATGAAAAAACCCGCGTTTTATTAAATTTTAAATATTAAAAAGGCCATAATACAATTATTGTATTATCGACATACTAATAATTATTCTTCTTAATAAAACAACATTTTCTTGTTATTATTAATCATAAACTATAAGTAATTAAGTTAACAAACATTATTATTTAAAACTTAGAAAATAAAAATTGGAAGTAGATTTATGTTTTTTTTCTCGGCAAAATTTTCGTCCTTTGTTTAGATTTAACCTTTTCTCTTTTTCAGTGATTTTTGTTTTAGTTTTAAATTTATATTTTGAAAGAAAAAAACCTCAATTTAGAAAATTGTTCAATTAATGTGTCAGCAAAGACGTGCCTATGCAATATTATTACTTTCAATTCTTTATTACTTTATAAACAGGATACCTCAGAATTCTAATCTTCTATGTAAACAAACCGAGAATTATCGCGAGATTGCGTCATCACAGCGTCTCAACATGCATCCGCCTCCGCTTTTTTCCAGGCCACACAATTCGCCATGCAGTAATCACGATACGGATTCCGTTCGTTTCCGCAGATAGTAAAAACAGAAATCTGTCTCTTCATCCGACCGAGATACCTGTTATATTTAATCACGTTTTCAAAATCAATTTACATTACCGATAGAGTGCACATTTCCCTGAGCAATACTTTATTTTCCGAAAAAGATTACGTTGACTAACTAATTATATATTTAAACAATGTTATATAGTTTTACAAATAAGGGTACCCTTCCAGTTTGGGCGCAAAAGTTTGCGGCAAAAACACAAAAGGGAAGGCAGTTGTGTGTTTATCTGATATTGCCTCTTATAAAACATAAATATAACGTATTTTTTTCATTGAACTCGCATAACTTAACTACATTTACAGTTAGGGACAAAGTCATACGTATTCTTTCATAATAAAATTATAACATTTCAATTTAATATTTTGCATAACTTTAATTTATCATCTTGCTCAATACTTTCTAAATAGTTGGCTTAATTGCTTTTATACAACATAACACTGAAAATAAATTGAATTATTCCTTGTCTGCCGATTGTGATTCGACAGTTAATTTAGGTCTCTCTTTATTTTTTAATAGTAAAAAAAATAGAAATACTGAATAAGTTGAAATGAAAGCAAGTAGGTGTTGCAGAATTCAAAGGCCATCCTTATAAATCTGATGATGGATCGGTTAATATAAGACAATTTTGTAGTTTTCAGCACGATAGCTGCCGTGAGAAGTGCAATTGCGCAGAATGGTTACGTTCCGCAACATTTATTTAGCAAGTATTGACTAGCCCTAAATAGTCCGACTTAAGTCCTATATTGAAATGTTTGAGTTGCATTAAAGCAGTAATAATTTTATACATATATAAAGACTCTTCCAGAAAAATACAGACAAACATGAGAACGTTCTAAAGTAATCGAAAATAATGAGAACTGGAGAATCGGATTGCTTCAAGATTTGAAGAAATGGAATTTATGCAAATGGTTATAATTAAAATCTAATAGTTAAAAGTTTACAAATAATTAACAAACTTCATAATAATTTCAATACAAAGCATATGCTCGAACAACGGTGTTATTAAATGTAAATTAGTTATAATAAAAAAAAAAATTACTACACACTTCTTGTTGTTAGAACAGCCGTTTTGGAACTAACAGTAAAAAAATCCTAGTGATTTATTTTGATAAGTAAGTTCATGAAATAGCTAAACAAAAGTATCATATTTTAATCTTTCGATATGGAAGTGTATATTTTTACCAGCAATTAGATACTTCCGCCCTACTGCCAACCAATAGCTCTCGAACACTACTGACTTACCCAATTATCGCTTCAGCGTTCGAAGTTAAATCGTTGTAAATTACACCCTTTTCCGTTTCGGAGAAGCGAACCCCCAAAAAGATTCCATTCTAGTTGCTTTCGAATCGAAGGGTTGCAACCAGCATCTTATGGCTTCGTATGTATTCTCCAATAGCATTCTGATCATGGTCATGCTATACTTTGAGTGCTGTCGCCCTTAGAATTATTTTTTCCTTGCATATGCCATTGATGTGTTCAACTGAAGCCAACTTACGAGCACCGGCATCAAATTTCCAATGTCGTATAACGTTCCAACGTTATGGGTACTTTCAGGATGCGGCAAATTTGCCCCGCAAGATATCTTCGGAGATCATATCGACCTTCCTGAAGAGATTATCGCGCAAATGATAGATGTTGCGCGATTTCGGCAACTTTCCAGCCATGCCTGAAAAAAATATATCTATCATGTGATCCCAGCGCTAGTTCATCATCACTGTTAACCATTTATTCCCAATCGGCTCTATAGGATTTGGATTCGCCTTCTAAAGGAGGTTTTATTTCATTTTGGATACTTGCTTAGGAATTAGAAGAAAAACCTTGCGGAGAATGCAATGCGCAACTCGATTAAAGATTTATACCACATATGTATGGTTAAAATATCTTTCGTCTATTCATATTACCGATGTTTTATATATACACTCGCAATCAAATCATATTCAAAATCACGGTTCGGGGTACTTTAAATACATATATGAGACTTTTATTAAATTTTCTTTATCATATACGATATTAAGCAGAAATTTTAATTGATTGCCCGTCTTATATCCGGGCAGTTCCAAACCGAATTATAGGAAATATTGTGGGGATCTGATTTTGTCGTTTGTTCGCTAACCTTCCTTTAAAGTTATATCTAAGGTTGGGCAACTTTTTCCGGCGCAGTAGATACGTATCAAACGTGCGTCCACTTATGTACTCAATAAGAGGATAAACCGTAGTTTGCAAGTCAGTAACAACAGTGCTTTTTCTTATAAATTGTAACATTTTTATTTCATTTAAATATGTAGTGATATAAATGCTGATGCATCGGGCAGGCACGTGTTCGCTACGCTGTTTGTTCGCCCCATAGACAAGGATAAAACATTAGATAGCGAATCGACCTGCGCCAGCGTACATCAACTACGTTGCAGCCATTTGATGCATTCAGACCGTATATTCTTACGCCGACTTAGAGCTGTTATTTTATGGTAGTTATTGTGTTTATTTTGTTAATTTAAAATAGTGTTTATGTTTAAATGATATAGGAATTGATACGAACAATAATATTAAACGAGCTTTTTTATGTTATGTCTTGGATTGAACATTTTGAATTTACTAGTGGACACCTTCTGCATAAATGACATATTTAATCATTTCTATAACAATGGACTGACCTATGCATCATGTGCATTGAAAATATTGTTTTTTTTTAATTTCATGTAGTGATACTTTTGTTATGTTAGCTTAATAAAATAAAGCTTAACTAAAAATTCAGACTTCCAGAAAAAAATACGGAAGCACCTTAATAAATCTATTGATGATTATGATTAATAATATTGTTATATAATCACTGTCGGATGTATCCGTAATTTTACCAGCCTTATAATTAAGAAGATGTTATCCACATATTTATATAACTTACAAGGGAACCCGGCGGGTGTCTCCTCGATTTCGATGAAACTTTAACAGATCGAAAGAGTACCTTAAAATAAGAGAACGTTTTTTTTTATCGGCGTATCGCACGATTTTTGGGTACAGGCCCCTCCAAATTTGGACGATTTTTCAATTTTTGCAAATATTTCCTAATATTATAAAGATATTAAATTTTCTTCTTAACATAATTTGCAGCATTATTGCATGGCCCTAAGTGGCGTCGTCCGTATTTGCAAAAAATAATAACTGGGGACGGGGTACCCCGTACACCCATTTTTTTACTATTTTTTCTTTTTCTTATTCATTCAAAGAAGGCCGATTTTACATAGATACGATGATGTATAACATGTTTAGAAAATTAATATTTGTAAAAATAGAAAATAATAACAAGCTTTCAAAATTAATAAACTTGTCATCTGATCAAATCAAATGAACATATATACAGAATAAGTTTTTTATCTTACATATTCCAGCATAATACATTGTCTCAAGCGTAGATATCTTCATAGAAAGCTAATAACGGGACGGGGTACCCCATACCCCCGTTTTTTTTAATAATAAGTTTATTCATTATTCATCAAAAAAGATCGCTTTTACATAGAAAACAATGGTAATAAATTTGGCAGGATTAATAAATAAATATACTTGTCATCAATAATAATATAGTACATTAACAACAATTATTTGTTTATCGTTTAGTCCGCTGCTCTCCTTCCTTAATATTTCTTAATTTAGAATTTGTACTACTCGAAAGCTATTGGGTCAAACCTTTCTATGCCTACTAACTTATACTATATCTATACGCAAACTTTTATCGTTGTAGCAATATTAAATCTTTTTATCAACTGCAGTTTAGTAGACTGCGTTTATATATTTTCCTTAATCAAATGTTATTCATTCTTTGGAATACCATAATCCTTCAGTGCGTATATATGAACAAATTTGCTACACAGGACGAAGGATTAAATAAATACCTACATAATATTTTTTTTAATTTATTTCAAGTTTTTCGTTGCAATGTAGGTGTACAATGTAGTAGTTCAATGGAGCATAATATAACTAATGTGTTTCAACGATTATAACATTTCGGAAACAATAGAATAGAATTAGAAAAACATTATAAGCTTATAAAATGTTTAAATACATGGACATACTGTATGCGATTATTTGGTATATATGTATTGCAATAGCGAACAAGATTAATATACATATTCCTTCAAAATGCTATTTTCAAATTTGTCAAAAACGTATTCAGTATAAACCGTAATTTATCCGTGTGGGTGCCGCCTCTATTAACCTTTCTTCCATCTGCGCAACCGTCGTAGCAATTTTACTTTTTTGAATTTTTGGGATGACACCTGCCAAAGTAGCTGGCCTGATTTACCACTTTTCCAGTAGTCGACTAGCTCTTGTTTTGTAATCTAGGTCTATATACGCTACCCCCTTCTTCAGGAAACACATGCCATATCTTCATAATTGTCTTCTTCGTCTTCTGCTGTTTCTTCCACAAATTGCGCTTCGTGTGGTTCTGCTAATTCTTCAAACTCTAATCCCGTTACATCTTGAAAGGAGAACATGGCGTCTTGTTGAGCAGATTACAATTATATTTTTCACGGCATCATGCAACTCACTTTCTTGCGGTGTCAAAGAATTGTTGCGATGTTAGTAACTTGAATACGTTGCAAGTTAACATGTTTCAACACATTTGCTATATTTACGACCGCCATTTGGTGCGAACTTATAGGCACGCTGACCTATATGCACGAAAAACCGACTTCTAATGTTCTCATTGGAATACTCGTCTTATATACCTATTTCCTAAATGCAGACGGTTGACCACTTAAACCGTTCGTGGTTTAATTACTATGCATTCGGGATTTATTTTTATCTATTATAATTAATATGATTAATCACCAGAGCCTTTTATCGCGTTAAATTTATAATGCAAATTACGATATATACCTGAATGTGACTGAATAAATTATTTAACTCACGTATGCCTAGATAAGTGCATATCAAATTCATTCACATAAGATTACGTACATATATTATTTTGAGTTATTTATTACTATTATTAATTTCTCTAATTTTATTATACGGTCACCGTTTTCTATGTAAAAAGCGATCTTTTTTTGATGAATAATGAATAAACTTATTATTAAAAAATGGATGGGGTTATGGGGTTGCCCCGTCCCCGTTATTAGCTTTTTATGAAGGTATCTATCTTGAGGACCATGATTATTCTGGAATTATGTTAAGGATAAAAACTTATTTCTTTATAGTTTCATTTGATTTATAATCAATAGACAAGTTTATTTAATTTTGAATCTTTATTATTATTTTCTATTTTACAGTTATTTAATTTCCTACAACTTGTTTATACATCATCGTATTTTATGTTAAATCGGGCCTTCTTTTCATGAATAAGAAATAAAAAAAATATATAAAAAAATGTGGGGCGGGGTACCCGTCCCCCGTTTTAACTTTTTTGCGGAATAGGACGACGCCACCCTTAGGTCCAGCAATATCTGCAAATTATGTAAGAAGAAAATTTTAATATCTGT
>RXPK01000185.1:222757-363870 GCA_004143645.1 Protaetia brevitarsis
TTGGGGGAATGAGTGGAGCTCTTTCTACGTCCTTGAACTATTTTCGCCGGGCTTTGATTATAAGTTTCACCAAGGTCACCATTTATATCTATAGCAGCCGTCTCCGATTCTAAAAGAAATACACAACTGGAGATCGTTCGCAAATAAGTGTGCTTTCATGTGATTGAAGTCATTGGTAAAAGACGATGAGTACACCGAAACACTGAAAAAAAAGTAGAGCTCAAAACAGATGGCTGAGGCACGCCGTGGCATACCTGTAGTAGCAAAAAGGTAGCATTATTTTGCGTTAATACAATATGACGTATTGAGATCTGCAATAAAAAAAACTACGCAATAACGCCAGTGCGCTTTCATAGAAACACAACGCTCGCAATATATCAAGAAAGAATTCGTGTTTACGGAGATGATAGTTTTCGGAAAATCTAAAAGTAAAGAATTTTGACCAAGTCTTGATCCATGTCGCTGAAAGTATTAACTGTTATATAAAGTACGGCTGCAGTGCAAGAATGGTGATCTTGTATATTTTGTGTTTTAAGAATTGGAAGCCCAAGAGCTCATTTCCAACAATTATGCAAGGTTTAGTTAATTGAGAACAAAAGCGAAGCATTCGAATATTTACATCGTCTGGTAAGGAACATCTTCAGGGATGTTCTTTTAATTCTTTCCATTATTTTAGAGAAATCTGGTAAATACTTAGGTCGAAGATGCTTAAATTTGGAACGATTATTAATCTTGGGAATAGAAGTAACTAACACTATATTCTAACGGTTAAGAAAAACCGCAGCCACAAAACAAGTTTATAATGTGAAAATTTAAAAGATTGTTTCTTTTTGTATGGCTTGAAACCTTATGTCCATTTTGATGGACGCCATGTATTTTTAAGCTAATATAGAACACATAAATAAATAGTAGGGGAAGGTGGGGCAAGATGGGAACATTAAGGTTTAGAACACTGCATCAGGATTGCAAATTGATATACCAGTTATAAATACGCTTGTTGTAATCTTTAAACATTTATCTGCTGATGGATGAATTTACAATTTTTCGATGGGTACTCTTGATGTTGTGAGAAAATTTTGAAAATAAATGTGTAAATACACCATCTTGCCCCACCATGGGGGCAAGATGGGGTTCCAGGTGAGTTAAGAATGGGTCGTACCATAAATCTAGGTAATAGGTAAAAAAAAAATAGATTCTTAAAATATTCTTAAAAACATGCAGGAACAAAGCTTAAACTCTTTAAAGCGGAACTACTTAAAATAAAAAAATACAATAACGATAAGAATATTAAACTTAATCTTCACAATTGAGATTATAGAAGATGAACACATCCACGTTATTCGCACAGCCTCCATGTACCTAACCTCGCCATCGATAGCATTGTATCAATACTTCCTCTTACAATACCAACATTGAGCGTCGTCTTCCTCAACAGAAGAACTTAATTATTTCCTTGACGTTTTCTAAAAATCTATCTCTTTGTTTCCCTTACAAAATTCGGCTTCTAGATCTCTTCTGTTTTCTTCTTTGTCATTTTCTTTTTCTTTAACTCTCCCTCAGCACTTCTAGTTGCCTTAGGGATTCTCCAGACTTCTATTTTCTTGTAGCAGATTTTTATACGTAGCGCTTGTAAGGATTGTTGTCTTTCCCTTGTTACGCTTTGATTGAACCTGTACTTTATTCCTAACATGAGAAAATAGACATTATGTCTTCGAGAAAGCATAATGGCATGTCCAGGCATAACGAATCAGACTGAAGAGTGAGATAATGATGTCCCCATGTTGCTCCATACCAATAACTCCATCTTGCATCTTTGGGACATTTTCTGGTTATGTTATAATAACATATTAAATATTTGAAATAAACAAATAACACACTATATAAAATACATGCAGTACATGTCATTAATAAGCACAAAAAAGTGTAGTTGTACATAATTTACTTATGCCTCCGATACTGGCCGTTGAACTAACCATCAAAATAATAACGAAATTCTGGAAATTGCAAAGTTCACGCATGTACAGCAATAACTTTGTTACAGCGACTAGTAAAGTTTCCTACATTACAACAAACATAAAACAGCGCTTGTCAATATTAGGACGGCTATTATTTGACAGATACTTACTGCCGTTTGTAGATAAGACGATGTCCCCATCATGCCTCGTGGCCCCATCTTGCCCCACCCTCCCCTAATAAAAGTTGTTTGTATTCAATTATATGTATTTTCTATCATATTGCAAAGTATTATACTTTCATCTAACGAAAAGTATAGTCTTTGGAATATATGATTATTTATTGGAAAATTTTCAAAACCTGAAGGGGATGTCGGGTACAGTTTTAAGCAAAAATTAAAGGCTATATATGTTCTAATTATATTGTATTTTTTATCGCCATTGAAAATAATTTGTGTAATAGCGTTTTTAATTTTTCTTTAAAACTGTACCCGACATCCCCTTAAAAACTGTATATATAATCTTTAACCATATTTTTTTTTTAAGTTATTTATGCCTTGTTTATTAAAACATAATTTAAGATTTAATAATTAAAAGAAATATGTTAGCGTGTAATACAGAATTTCAAGAAATATGCAAATGACAACGCAAACGAGAAGTTCTTTTTTATTAAAACAAAATTGTGCAATATTTTCCGTTTAAAAAGCGCAATGAAGTCCTTCGAAGCTTTCAAAGTACCGGTTGCGAAATGGTATCCGTCTAAATTACAGTCGTGCACGGTACAACGTACGAATTAACTTAATCCGGACGTTTTAAGCGCCGATTACGCTCGTATACATAAAGCCACGAAAACCGAAAGAATGGTAAAAATGTGACGTTTGGCCGTACGTTTCGTAAACATTACGCTAAAGTGACAAATTAAACGGAAACAGTTGCGCTGCCGAAATCCGACAATACGAGCGCACAACGCAACCGGCGGGGTTGAAGAAGAAAAAAGTTATTAATCCCGTGGACCGTAGAAAATGGGAAATTCGTACGAGCCCCGACGCAAACTACACGCAGATGCGTCGTCCCGTACCTAGACCGGCATACGAACGTTGCGTGCGCGTTTAAATACGGCCAGTTTGGCGCGTCAAACTCACCGTGAAAAATTTTACGTACACTAAGGGCGCAAACCTAATTATTTCGACGGGGTTGCTTAACGCAGTAGGCAATAGGTAGGTAGTAAGGTAGGTAGACTGTACGGGGCAAAACCTGTAAACTGGTATACGCGCGGCGAAAGAGCAAGATCGACGATGCACACACAATTCATTCAGAAGTATTAACATTGGTAGTTCTGCGGTGGCGAGACAAAGAAGGAAAGTAAAGCTCCTCTCTTCTGAAGTTGAACGTAGGTAGTTCTTTATTCTGCCCATTGGCTCCATACACCAGTCGGTTGCGGTCTCTAGATGAAAGCAAACTGTTGTGATGATTATGTCCTTTTGAAGATCGCGCTAAGCCGATTCGGCGAGATGTTCTCTTACACAAATCTTTTTTTTTAACTTTGTTTTTGACTTTGTCGTCGCACTGCCTCCGTGCGTGTATAGAATTACCGGCCCGGCGTCGTCCATTATTTACTTAAAAATAACATGTCTTCGCCTCATTTATCACGAAATTAGAGCCGGGGAGGAAAAAGAATATTCATTCCCTCCTATCGATATACCGTTCCCATCCTAGAAGCGAATTATTTTAACGAATAAATAACGAATGCGTTTCTACGCTGATAACAGTCCGGATATTGTATTCCTCTAATCGCGCGCCGAGTTTCGAATTTCACGTGTTTTCGCGAAGTTTCTCGCGAATTGTTGTGTTCTGTGTGTGCGCGGATTTTCTTCTCTACGTTACTACGAACGCGGTGTGATTTGTATTTGTGAACTTTTGATTTTTCGATGAACGCGTATTGATGATGGACGA
Organism: Protaetia brevitarsis; assembly: GCA_004143645.1. Taxonomy (NCBI): domain Eukaryota; kingdom Metazoa; phylum Arthropoda; class Insecta; order Coleoptera; family Scarabaeidae; genus Protaetia; species Protaetia brevitarsis. The sequence continues at coordinate 226,663 of RXPK01000185.1, forward strand.
TTGTTGTGATTATTAGTGGGTGTACGGCATAAATGTGAACAGTGCTTCGAAGATAATTATGTAATGTGAGTATTTAGCCTCTACACTTATATTTTTTCAATTCTCTGTCGATCTTAAAAAACCTTATTCAACATCTAAATATATTTTTATGGAAGCTATTTAACTTACATCAACAGGAAACTAGATATTATATAAGTATCCAATTTACAAAACCGCAACTCACCGCTGTAAATATGAACTATTCCAACAATCTTTAACAATGATGATAATGTGAATTGTGGCTACTTCAAACAGGCATTTAAAATAAATATAGAGAACCAATTCGCATCCGCACCATCAATTGTTGCTGTTAAGAATTTTATAATCATGCTAACCATCCATCCCATCTTCAGTTTTGTTATTAGCACCACCATAAATTTGTTTATACATACATACTATTTTTGGTATACAACTTAATTTTTAAATATTGCTTATTTTATTGTTAAATCTGCAACACTGTGGAAAACTAATAAAAATAATTCGGTTCATCGACAACTCCTATAAAACATGTGTATTTATTATTAGACAGATCTATAATCTAACGTATTTAAAGTGCCAGCTAATGTTTACGAACAGTACATAATAATCTACATTAGATTGTATTGAGAGGTATTATAGGCTGTACATACTTTTAGATATTCGCATAGTTCAGTCATTTCATTTCTTTTTTATTGTGTGGTAGTAAATAAATCGTTTTTGTTCTTTATTGCGTTATAAGTCAAAATTAAAATCGCTTAATTGCTTTTACTTATTACTTTTCATTTGAATAGCTACGTTTCGTTGAATACTTATCAATATCTTCAGGCTTCAATCAGAAATTAATATTCCAATTTAGGTTGTTTTTCTTCTTTTCAAATGTAATACTTATTCCATGATCATTATATATTTGGGGGAATTAGAAGTAATGAGGTGTAAGTGCATTATTTATAGTTATGGGCAAGGAAGCTACAAAGTTGCTAACCAGCGATTTCCTACACAGTAAAAAAAGTATTGAGAAATTACAATAAAATGACTATATTATGTAACTGCATTTCTAAGGTAGGTCAGCTGTATTTATTTTGTATGAGCTGTAAATTTACAAATTTCAATGTAATGAGAAAATATCATTCTGTGAATTTACTTCTCAATGGTAATATTATTGTTAAAACTGCAACTCTACACTAAGCATACAGTTTACAGTAGCTGAAAAGGGTAGAATTCGTGTCTAAACGTGATTTTAATTTGTGTAGGGAAGGAACGATTTTTTTTTGTTTATATATACAATAAGGTTCTTTCTTTTTCTCAGCACAGTAAATTCTAACTTATTTTTAAGAATAAAAATATTGTAATTATTCATTTCTGTCGTTATCTCCTTTACACAGTAAACCATTTATTATTGTTTAGAACATATACTTGCACTTAGCTTATACAATTAGACCAGGTAGGGCGTATTTGGCAGCAGTTGCCTTTGTTATAGCACAGTCCATACATTAAAATCGGTGTGCATTCTCTCATACATATGCTGCAACGCATGGTTTTCTTCCCGTATGTTCAGTGTAATGTAGATCAATTATTTTCAAAAGTTTATTTCTTCTTTTTTTATATTTAGTATGAATACTTTGCTATTGTTTTTGCAGAAACGTCTTCTAAGTATAAGCGGGTTATACTCAAAAATGACATTTGCTGTCTGTGTTATACGTTCTCGAACAGGTTGACAGTATTAACCTTAAGACATGGTGCGCAAACACATTGCTGCTCTGTTGGAGGGTCATCTGTAAATTCTTTAACTTGCTGTGAAGGATAAACTTCGTGTAACCTTGAAAATTTTACGGGAGATCACAATTACAAAGATATGTGCCGCTGATAAATGTTACTGTAATCTTTTTTACTGTGTACAAAATATTTTTTGTAAGAGTGAAAAATAACACTAAATAAATAAAGTCGCGTGTGTAATTTTATTTGCAAATTAACCCTTAACTATGATTTTGGATACTTAAATCCTTTTACTTCTGACCGTCTCATCTGTAATATGTAATTATGCTTATCTAAAATTTTCTTTTTTTCCTTTACAATTACTAATATTACCAAATTACCAAAATCATTGTCAAGGTCTATGTACGGGAATTTATACTGCACATAATATTTGATGTTGGCTTGTGTAACTCTTCTTCTTTATCTGTTTTAATGCGAAATAAAACAAATCGTGTAATAATCATTATAGTACAATAGCAGGATTAGTAACATGATATTAATTTGTAGTTGGGTCTGAAAACGTTTATAAGTATCCCACTAAACTTGGCTAAAAAAAGAATTAATAGGAGGGACTACGCGATTCTAAATTGGACCTATAACCCAATAAAAAACAAATACAGCACTCCAATTTTGAGTTTGATTTCGACAATTTTTATAATCTGTCGGATTGTGTGAATTTGAAAAATATCAAATTTATGGTAGGATTCCATGCACATAGCGTAGCGTCTGTAAGATCATATGTGTGGCTGTTAGGATGTATTTTGCATGCTTACAGATTTACAAATAACCTTACAGGCGCTACAAATATGCATAGAATCTCATCATAATTAAAAAAACCAAGAATAGTTATAGTACCGAGACCGAAAACTGACTTTTTTTTGTTTCGGCCGGATCTTAAGTATAGCCTGAAAGTAGGCGAGAGAGGAATAAAAATACTTTTTGACAATTGTGCATAGGAATTTGTTTAGGTGACTTTAATATGACATTTAGCAGCCATATAATTTGACGTTTACATAGGCAAACTATACTGAAATCAAATATAAGTACACAAGAAACGATTACGTTTAGGTTGCCTTTAAAAGTTGCACTTTTAGTCAAGGTGGCTTAAACCATCATTTTTATCATGTTTTTGCTGTAATGACTGAAAATTCTAAGAATTTCAAAACATTCTAGATACAAAAAAAAATAAAAAATAACAAATTTACTTCAGTACTTACAATGTAATCTTGAATCAAAAACTTAAAAAATACACAAGTGGTATTTAACGTTAAAGTGATGGTGGAAAAAAATCAATCTGGCAAAAATGTGCATTGATATCTTATACTTATATATTTAACTTCTAAATTTGGATTTCCTATTGAGATATTTTAGGGGCGAGCTACGTTCTAGAAACACCCGGTATACTAAAAGCATATGGAATTTATAAGCTTGTTGAACAGTGCCCATATACTTTGCTATCAATACTACTATTAAGATTTATGGATCCATAAGTATCGACAGTTATAACAACTATGTTTAAGTTTATCGTTTTGATGTGATTAAGAATTGAGGGAGTCTGTTGTGGCTCCACTACTTGGTTATAACTATCGATAGCTAACAACACTAACACAAAATAGGTAACAAAAGTGTCGATAGCTTTACCTTGTCAAAACCATCAATAGTACACGTTAGTCACTATTTGTATTAGTGGCTAACACAACTTCAACTTGGGACTACTTTCCACTTTTGATAAATTGTGTTGATAAAGCATTGGTACTAAAATCTTCTATTACTGGTCAGTTAATATTCAAATGTGCGTGATAGGATTTAAAAATAGGAGCATTGTCTACTTTTGAATAATATAATTTATTACATGTTTCTAGTGGATAATATAGATAACTATATTAATTTAGTTCATACAGGTATATTTTTTGCTAATGTATGTTTGATTGTCCTTAAGTTAAGTGAGTAATAATAGGTAAATAAATAAATTAACAAGTACACTTCCTAATTCCTTTATTAATATACTATGGGATCAAATTGTTTTGGCTACTATTTTCGGGTGTTACTAACGTCTTGCTCAGGCCTCAGTATGACACATAATAGTCAGCGGAGTATAAAAAACTAGCAAACAGTGTGATTATAGTTATATGATTTGCCAACCAGACGTCGCGGGAAAAGAATTGTCCGGCTGCAACAGTCAAGCGATTATTCAAAAATTACGAATTAGGAAGTGCACTTTGCAATTTATTTATTTATCTATTTTTGCTAATTTTGTTGGATAAATAAACAATTAAACTAGCGTCAATAGTTACATGAGTATCTTGGGTGCAGCTTTAAGTTCACCTTAATAAAATCGTAATGCTTAAACTATGGACGTTGCGATGATTTAATCCTTTAGTGGCTAAGTATATAAAAGTCTTTAAGAACTTAGTGACTTCTGCCTTAACGGCGATGATGTGAAACCGCAAGAATTGGTGAAATATATTTTTTTTCAGTTTCGTCGGTGCAAACATTGCCAATGTAAGCCCCGAAAGACTAATTAATGAATTCCTGTTATTTTATTAACTATGCACTGCTGGTAATATACAGGAAGTAATCAATACAACTGATAATTCATTATTGTTTGTCTCTGCATGAAGCTTGCAGTACAAGAAAGTTGTCTTACTAACGACTCTTACAATTTCATGATGATGATACGCACTTTATACAAAGATATACAAGTAGAAAAAATCCTTATAGGATTGGATTGTTATGTCATATACAATTGAAAATATTTCTTTTGGATTGGGTATGTACAATATACCTTCTAATTGCACATACGAAGTGTGAAAGAATTTTTGGCTTTTGAAGAAATGCCAGTACGATTTGTTGAATAAGTCAGAAACACACAATTACAATATTTTGAAATTATATATTGAAAAACACTTAAAACAATTAATGTCGTGTACCTCCACATGAAACATTATAACATGAAGTTACGCAAGATATTAGGTTATGCAATATATTGCGACCTAAAGAGTAAACCGAATTTTACCGAAGCAAACTATCACAAGTTAAGATATAATAATATATTTTCTCAGGAGAAGTAATTCAACTTTTTATTGTTATCGTCCATGCTCCCGTATTGTTCAATGTGTAACTAAATTTAAATTCTAATGCAGGGATATATATTTTTTATATTATATTTTGTTTATTTTCTATATTCCTGTCCAATAAATTTTCATAATTTTAAAAGAATTCTGTGTAAATTACTCATAAAAATATACTCATTGCATTTACATTTTGGAAACTTGCTGTTATATTTTTAACATTAAGGATTCTATTCCCACTAATTCTGACTTCCATCAATATGACACTCGTGAAAACCGCAACTTTCGTGCACCACAATACACTATGGCTATGACTTCTTCTGGGACGTTCAATTTGGGTATCAAAATGTTTAATAGATTACCTACAAGGATAAAAGAGAGTAGAACATACGGAATGTTTAGACATAATCTGCGAATTTATCTGCTAGAGAAACTTTTTTATTCCTTAAATGAATTTTTCGCTTAATTCCACAAGGACGATGTTTGCTTTTATGCATATTATTATTATTATTATTATACTTTTCCTTTTCATTTGCTGCTGTTAATTTTCAGAATAATTAATTATCTAAGCTGTGAATGTATGACTTATTATATGCACTTCCGTGTCAAATAATAAAATATAATAAAATATATAAAATATAACACAAATCATACACAACTTGTTTCGTAAGTTTTCAAGAACAACTAGAAATAAAAAAAAATCAAAAATGAACTAGAAATATGTATGTGTAAATAGTATTTGTGTCTGAGTAATTAACTCACTTAATTGAAAATAAATATTATTTTACACAAGAATCTAGTATATCTATTATTTTTTTCTTAAAATTGATTACAAATACAAAGCACAACTTATAAAATTTCATGAGATATGTAAAATTGTTGAATTTTACAAACCAAATCGATATTCTGTTTTAGTGTTTATTATTGCCATCAATATTTTGCTTATAATTAGTTGCGTTTATTTTATTTATATTTTAAAACTAACAGTAATGGTAAAATATCGTTTATTTATGTCACAAAATGTAATTATAAAGTAATTTTTCGTTTTCGAGAACCTCTATTTTACATAAATTAAAAGGAAACTTATAATATCAAAAGTATATAAATTGACCGGCATATGTGTCCAGGCATAAAGGAAAATCGTAAACATTTCATATTAATATCAAAGCGCGTTATTTATTTATGATTCTTTATAGCGCCACAGTCGGTGCGGTAATAAAGGAAGTTGTTTTGACGTTTGATAATTAACCGTCGAAAACATTCTTGGTTCGCCTTCCATTTCTCCGTTCCATTAACTAAATATAATAATAAACAGCAATCCTAGTGATTTAAACCAAAGAAAATTACACTCAATAAAAGGCGCAGCCGGATTAACATGTATTGTTTAATACATATTCAAGCGTACAATCTACAAAACTAATGAGCTGTTCTCTGATATTGTATTGTTTATAATAGCCGTGCCGCAAACTTCTCCGACTTTTACAGTTACTTAAAACAATTCTATTTAAAGATAGAATATCAGATCACCATAAATATATAATTTACACCCAAATTTAGAACCTAGCCTTTCTATTTACGCCAAAAACAGTTAGTTCTTATACCTACCTACATGATAGAGTGTGCATCTATAAATACCTGTAATAGGTGTTGTGGTGTGCTGGCTACTTTTACCATAGGAAATCTATAATTTGGTGATTCAAACCGAATTTTCCGTGATCAAACACATTTTGAATGGGGAAACATGCTATCAGCGTGTAAGGTGTGGTATATAGACAGATAATAACGCTTATATATCCTTAGTACTTTTTTTTACCGTATTTGTGGAGGTTATGGCGAAGCGAAAACGCTGAAAATATTTACATCCACATACAGTTAGGTCGGATTAGAGTAAATTTATGGAAATTACCGAAAATTGCATGTGTAAAAATACATAAATTTAACCAGGGATATTTATGGATACCGGACCGCCCCGTGTGGTAGTTATTGTATGTTATTGCTTCAATTTTCTCTGTAAAAGTTTGAATTCGCCCTGAAATTTGAATATTTGTGTTTCGAAACCTTTAAATCATTACTTTTAAACAGTTTAAGTGACATTTAGAATGCTTAATAGCAACTATCATCGTGTTATCAGTAGTTTTGATATTGTACTTTATTTCTATAATATATTTGTACAATTTTAGTTAGAAATTAAAAAAGCCAGGTCAGAAAAAAAAAATAAAAATAAGATTCCTTGCGATTATGGAATTTTATAAATAAGTTTACGAATATCAAAGGTATAACGAACTGTTTGCATGAGGAAAACAGTTCTTTTTACATAATAAACTGAAGGCGGTCTAAGTGAGAGTTTTGCAAACACCCGAACAATTAGTGGTTTTTTTTCATCTCGTTAAAGGAAGGGGCTATGCCCTAGGTGGATGAGCCATTCAAGTCTTCTTAGTGAATCGAATTATAATGACTCTCAAAGTTAAGGATTCGATTAAACGATTCCTGCCGACTTGTGATGATTCATGACTCGTCGTATTACGGATTCGAATTCAGAAGGTCCGACAAGCCGGCTAACACACTTTCGATTTAAAATTTAACTAAGCCATTGTTTTGTGCTGATTTGTGCCGTGAAGAAAAAAAAAGTGCTCTAACCGTTCTCGAGTTATTGATGATTTAAGATGAACAAGCCAACTTGATGCTGCGGGCACACTTTTGAATGTCCAAAATTTTACTTGCAATCGTTTTGTGCTGTAAAGAAGAAAATATGTGCTCTTACCGTTCTAGAGTTATTGATGATTCAAGATGCCAAAATAACTTGACGCTGCGGGCATACTTTTGAATGTTCAAAATTTGATTTGCAATAGTTTGTGCTTCTTTTGTGCTGATTTGTGCTGTAAAGAAAAAAAATATGCGCTCTTACCATTCTCGAGTTGTTGGCACCAACTTGGCGTTGCGGGCACGCTTTTGAATTTTCAAAATTTGACTGTGCTATCGTTTTGTGCTCGTGTTGTGTTGATTTGTGCTGTAACGAAAAATATTTGAGATCTTACCGTTCCTGAGTTATTGACGATTAAAGCTGGGCGACGCGTCGTTCTAACACACAGGTTTAATATGAAACTTAGACGAAAAAATATAATCGGACCTAATTTGAAAACTACTTTCTAGTGCAGAAACTTCGATAAAATTTTCTAGGTTACATTATCTAATAAGTCGACCTACTTTAGAAAATAGACAAACATTTCATATACATCAAGCGTAACTTGAAATCGTAGCAATAGAATACTAGATAACAATTTTAACGTTTGAACAACCTTTTTCTAAGGAGGTTGCGACAAGTCAAGCTGGTGATAATCTTGACACCGACAAGCTTGTTGCAAGGTTGTCAAGATTCCTAGTTGACACGTGACAAGCTTTTTCACAAGGTTATTAAATAATCACACAGGCACACAAAATCATCCTTACGAAAAGCTTGTGACAATTAATACCTTCTGCTGAAAATATTTTAATCCCTTTTGAAAATATTCAATAAAAAAGAAAACTAAATTTATACTCTGTAACAAAAATAAGACGATTACTAGAGAGTTAACAAGTACAAAATACCACAGATGGAGAAAATAGAAGAAACCACTTACCGATTTAGACGACAAATCAGAGATATGTCTAATTGTTGTTTCCCCTGCCTTCCTCATTACTACATAATACGCTCATACGTACCCAGTTATCACAATAAAAGATAATTTTTGTAGTCCCTTTATGCATTTTCATAATGGACTTAGCCCGCGTCTCCATTTGATGTATTTATATACGGTTAGGTCAGGATCATAAACTCTAGATATTTTGGAAGCAACAACGCGTTTCAAGCAAAAATTGAATTGGGTACTTACTTACTTTTTTCTGAAAGATATTTTAAATTAACTAAAATTGAAACACAAATGACACAAACGCACACAACAAATAATGGCGGTCGATAAAAGGATGGCGGTAATTGCGGTTAAACAAAAACAAATCAATAGACTCAATCGATGAACGATTGATGCCGAATCACTCCGGAAATATACGAGGCCACTGTAAATGATACAATAAGCTTGTCATAACGTTGTCATTGAGGAGATTTTGTACATGTTGTTGCCGTAAAGGACCTGCAGTGACAATGTGTGGATTGTGTTGCAGTTATCTTTTACGCCAAGTTGTAAGTTATATTTTTATGAAAATGGTAGCCTTATTTTTAGAGTATTTCTAATATGTTTCTAACATTTTTAGAATACAGTGGTACGTTGTGCATGTATAAGTGTATTTACCTACAAACAATAAAATATATTATTATTTAAGGTAGCAGTTTTATGTTACTTTTATACACCTCAATAATTTTTGTCTCTAAATATTATAAAAAAAAAATATCACATAATCGTGGCCGATGAAATATTAGTCCTTTCGAGGTGAATAAAACAATTTATTCTAAAATACCTACAGTGTATTCTGTGTACTAATTAACTATTATTCTTGTGTTTAATCTGAAAAGGACTAATATTTTACAAAAATGATTTAAGCCTGATAAAGTCAATTACGAGAACATGCCTTCAAATAAATAATTTATTGGTAGTATTATTCTTACTATACATTTCACAGTTTAGTTAGTAGTAAGCAAATCCAATTAAGTAACAGTAGTAAGACAAAGCACCCACTGTAAGTAATATGGATATTTATAGCAATTAATATATGGTAACTAATACCAGCAAAGCAAATATTAACTCGAAACAATATAAAACATTTTAAAAATAATGTTTTTCATTTACCAGGAAAACTAAAGTTATTTGGTGTTAGCCATCATTGCTAGAAACATTTACTTGCAGTAAGCAGTTTGATCATTTGTCACATATACAAACGAATTTTTTAGTTGCCAATACTAAAATTTCACTTACGGTTAGCAACATTTTTTCTCGGTGCCATTTTCTTAACCATTTTGGTTAATTGTACTATAGACATTCGCGATAGGTCTAACCGACATCTCGATAGACAACAATTCTACCCCTGCAAAACTCGCTAACACAGCGATAATTTTGGCGTTTTCGAAATCTAGACATTTTGGTATGCTTAACACTCGCTAACATTTCTGTACTAGTTATAGTTCTCATAAACCGGTTTCTTTACAAAAAAACTAAGATTAAAAACTTACCTGCTTAGTGTAACACTGCTAATGTCACTGAGTATATGTGAACCACAAATGCGCTAAACGCTAATACAAAATGTGAACGACAATATGGAATAATAATATTTCTCATCTAGGAAAACGAGCAATAATACTGTGCAATATATTGCCAGCATAATATTGACTGTCTCGGTGCTACCTTAGGGCGGTCAGATAAGCTCATGTTTATTCCTCTAACAAAAAGTGGTTCGTGTAGTCTACTAAACCTGGAAGCTGTGAGAAATCTGGAATCTGTTCAGTCTCTGGGGAGAAATGGCCTCGCTTACCCATCACTACCAGTTCTTATTTAAGTTGGAGTCAATAATATTCCCAGATAGCATGTAAGCTTAGAACAAGTTTTTCACTTGCTCAACTTTGAATTATCAACGGACCACTTGACAGTAAAAATGTTGTGACAACGTTTTTGTATCGTTTACGGCAACAAGCTTAACAGTGTAAACATTGAGAAAAGTTGACGTACCATTGAAGCTATGTTTATACGATGCTTCTTTTCGTGCAACAAGGGGCATGCAACTAGGTGCATAATGACGCATGCAACAGCGCATGCTTGAAATAGTTAAATAAATAGATATCATGTATTGGTCGTTGCATTAAAAAAGGCATCGTGTAAACGTATTTTTATAAAAATATAACTTACAACTTAGCGTAAAAGATAACTGCAACACAATCCATACATTGTCACTGCAGGTCACTTGTTTCATTTTAGTTATTGGAAGTTTTGGATTGGTGGTATTATGGAATAAATAGTAACAAAAACCAGAAAATACGTTCTTTCCAATCCTTTTATTAGTAAAATATAATTGTCGACTTATGCCATCCTCTGGACACAATACGTCAATAAGAATTTAAAAACTACGTCATTTATAGAAGCACTATTCGCAAACATTTACAACAAAACAAAATAAGTAAAATAAAATGAGACAATGCACAAATTCAAAAGTGGAAACATGTTAAAATTTGAATGCTTAGTGTTGTATGTGAAACCGGACTTGTTTCATTTTGTCACTTCGTTGAATGAGATAAATAAATAGTAGCATTAGCTTTCTAAAACCATTAGACCTGTATGTACTTATGAACCAAGAACAAGCACAACATAACCTGTATGCGCTAGAACTGCTGTCGGTTCCAATCGATTGTATACGGAAATCAACGATTCAAAATTTTAGTAGTTACCCTAACTCACTTACTAGTATTCTTTAATTAGTTTTTATTTATATCAATTAATGTTATTATTTACACTAATTAATAGTATCCCAAAAAAGTAGTTGCAAATATATTTTGTGATACGTTTAATATCTGATAATATATTTCAGTACTTGAGACTGTATCACAGTGTTAAAAATTATTAATAACAAATAACTATTTAATCGTACTTATCGTTACGTAAAATATAGTTGCCATTAACATAAAATGCTAAATATATTGTTCATTTAGACCATTTTTCTCAGTGTGCACTGCGATGACGGTAATGCGCGTGTGTCGTGTGTGGATAGAAGGGGGTAAAGGAACATGAAGAAGACCAATTGGTCAACTGAGACCTACCGCAGAGCGTCATGATAGGCACTAGATCTATGAGACGGTTTTGCTACTACGCGTCAAATCGCTGACAAACGGTTTGGAGAAGAAGGTAGACCTCTTACTATGCGTACACAATATCGCGGCATTTTAGCCTTTGGGCTTTTTTCATACCGTCCACGGCTAGTGATTTCTGTGACTGCAGGGCCATTATCGTCAACTCTTAAACTGGTGCAGAGAACGGCAGCGTTAGGAGGCAGAATAGCATAATGTCGTCTTCAGCGATGACAGCGATTCTGTCTAGGAGTGTGCGATTGCCGTAAAAGAGTACGACGCCGGCGTGGAGAGCGATGATATATTGGGTTTGCTTTTGAGAGGCATGTATACAGAACTGTTAGAGTAATGGTTTGGGGGGCTATTGCCTATGGTAATCGACCACCACTTCTCTTTATTCGAGACAGCTGCGCGTTATGTTGATGAAGTCGTACAAACCACTTTACTACATTGACTAGATGGCCGTCCACACGTCCTTTTTCAGCAAGACATCACACGTCCCCATATTGCTCATCGAACTAGGGATTTTCTTCAAGAAGCAGGCGTTAATGTTTCGCGGTGGCCACCCCGTTCACCGGATTTAAACCCCATTGAACATATGTGGGATGGTCCACTTTGCACCATCCTTCACAAGTTCTGGCAGAATTAATCCACGAAGTTCAAGTTGCTTGGAACGAGTTGCTACAAGCAGATATCAACCATCTCATTTTGTCGATGCCTGGACATGTACAAGTATGTACTCGACTACGGGGTCGTCTAACACATTATTATTATTATTTCGAACTAGATGCTGCGCATCTAGGAGTAGAGGAAGGTGGTACTTGAGGAAGGTGGTTTTTTGAAGTCGGTCCATTCACTTGAAAATCATCTTTTATAATGTGCAGTACGTTTTAAGTAGTTTACTTTTGTTCTTACTTTTGGAACACCCTGTATAGTTGAAAATATTTTTAGGTTATGCAGCATTGAATTCTGCACAACTTTTGTAGAAAAGTTTTTGTTGTACGTATTATATACACGTGATTCTTGAAGACACCGAATATGAGATTATCTTTATATATTTATTATTATTATACTGACGCTCGCAAATAATGAAATTTTTGGATATCATTAATACTGTCGTTGTTATGTATTAAAGATTCGAAAGTATCGCAAAACTCTAACCAATTCCCATAATTTCCATTAAAATTAGGCAAAATAATTTGTGGCAATTTTATGTTATTTAATACACTAACTTCTGATACATGAATAGATTCAGCATTGTTAGCACCTGCGTCAACGGTTTCTTCATACGAATTTACTTTAATTTTAGCGTTGGTCAGTAATTTATAAAAATTATTCTCAAATTGTTCGCGTTCTGTAACTTGTAATTTACTATCGCTGTGCAATACTTCGAATTCGCGCTGTACTTCGTCAAATTGTTGTAATAAATTTTCAAATCGAGAAAGACGTATTTTCAGTTCTGTTACTACGGGAATTTTGTCTGTTTGCGTAATTTTATTAGAAAAATCCGTTAAATACTTTTCAAACAATGTTATTTGCGCTTTCATAGCACCACCCTTTTTTATTAATGTTTCTATCGACATTGTACGTTTTTAAATGTGTATATATCAATTCTGAATGTTGTTTTTGCACTGTAATAATCGAAATAGCGAAAGGAAAAAGGACTTACATGTAACGTTAATGGAAGTCACCACGTGTTTTTTGTGGAAGATGGCGATGTGCGGTATTCGTTCTACCCGTGTGGCGTGTGGATGTTTTTCGATGTTTTTAATGCTTTCGATCTTCGTACTGACGGTTCTGATGTACTACGTGCGAATCCGACTCGTTTGGACCAAAATGTTGCGTGTTTTATTGAAAGAAAATGATTGAAACTGATGTTTTAATAGCACTCAAAATAAAAACGATGTGTTCGTAATGACGCGTATTAGTGGACTGTGTCTGACGACTGAGAAACATAATACAACGTGCCGTTTGGGCATGCGCATAACGTAAATGTACCAGTACCTGACACCCTAAGGGTCGAATAAATTTGGTTTATCGTGTACGAAAATGAAACATAAAACATTCAGGCAACTCACGCCAGGAATGACTTGTAAGTATAATGTATTTATTTTGTAGTAAGCAAAATGCTCTAAAATTGAAGAAATTTGGATTTTGGTTTTTTTGAAAATTTTATCTTATTATTAACCAGTAGCTGACACCCAACTTTTGCGCTTAGCCCTAAGTCTGACTTTATAGGCACCAGTGCCTGATTCTTTCTAAGCTTGAGAGAAACAAAAACAAATTGAACAGAAGCTTTTATTTTAAATGAATAACAGTATTTCTAAGTCATTTAGAAAACGATGTCATTTCACGATGTCAACAAAAAAACTTCCTCTTGTATTCATCAATTTCGGAATCCCAAATTTTGCACACCACTTCATTCACTGTATACCATAAAATATCCTCTTTTTCTGGCCACTTGTAATTCGAACCATTCTTTTCCATTGCTTTTACCAAATATGTATTTTCAAGACTATTAATTTGTTTTATCTATCCTGGATAATATTTGTCATCATATATAACAATAACAAAATCTTTTTCTTTCAAGGTGTCTTCACTAGAAATCGGGTCCACACTATCTATAGACTGTTCATCCCAGTTATCACCTTCTCCTTCTGATTCGAGAGTTATTTCAACCGATGAATCGGACGACTCATTTGTGATATCTTTCATCGAATTTGCTTTGACCTTTTTAGCGATTTCTTTTCCTCTATTGCCAACATTTTTATACGTTTCGCATTTTCTTTCTCTCGTTCTCTGCTTAATTTATTTGCCTCCCTCTTTCGTTTTCTTTCAGCTTTCTCTAGCTCTTTTCTTGTTCGTTCTTCTTCTTTCTTTTTAAAATATTGTTTTCCCTTCTCACCGGAAACTACCGATGGCAAAGGTTCTTTTACTAAACGCTTCTTAACGCTTTTCGGTTTAGTTTGAGGCAAAATGAATGAACCCTTGAAAGGACTTGGCATATCATCTGCAGTTGCGTATGAACTTACATTGGACCTGGAGCTTTCTATAATTTCTTGGTTAAATTTTCCTTCAGAAGCGGGCCCAACATTCGCAATGGTTTCTATGCTGTTCTCTACCTTTTTGGGCTTGTATAGTTTTTGTTTCTTGAACTGCTGCCTCTTCGTTATGGGAAGTATCAATGTTGTCATCTTCATCTTGGTCTTCTGAACCGGTTTCATCACTAGTTTCAATTTGTTGATTCTGTGGTTGAACTCTTCCTGTTTCTCTATCTGCTTCACTAACGTTATTTGTGGTAATGTAGGTTTCAAACTTGCACTTTGTGTTCATTCTTTTCCACAAAAGGTATAATGATTGGTTTATTGTATCGACATTGTTTTCTTAAAATTTTTTAATTGTTTCTTCGCCAATTTCAGACTGCAAAAATTTAAAGTGAATACGTAACATTTCTATGGGAACATCGGGAGCAACTTCAATATTTTGATTTATAGTTTCCTTAAAATATTTGCTATAGTCTACAGAATTTTCATCAAAGGGAAAAAGTCCACAACGACGAAACCCATTAATAAACGATTCGGGCTTTAGCTGTTGCAATACCGTCTCAAGAAGAGGTGCAAAATTCTCACGTTTCAGCTTTTCTCCAGAAGTTTTAACTTTGAAAGATTGAACTGCTTGCTTCCAGAATTGCTTTAATGGTTTGAATATTGCTACATCCATTGGCTGGATAATATGCGTCGAATTGGGGTAGAGTGCAACCAATATTATGCCATGTTCGCTACAAAATTCGCTCAAGGAATAGGTTAAGTGGCTTGAATGACCATCAACGAAAAGTACAATTGGCAATTGGACATTTTCCTTTACCAACCACGGATAAAAAATATTAGCTATATACTCAAAAATGTCTCACTGGTCATCCAACCTGTTTCGGATTTTCCGAAAGCCCAGTTATCAGGTAATTCATTTATAATTACCGATGGTATTCGGACATACTTAAATACCACCATTGGGGGCATAAGTTTTCCAAAGGCGTTAGATCCCAAAAGGCAAGTTTCTTTATCGTCGTTACTTGCAAAGGAATAAACTGATTTATCTCCCCTTCTAACCAACGCCTTTTCTCCTTTTGGAGCTAAAAATATGGCGGTTTCATCCGCATTGAATATTCTTGTGCCATCAGCTAAGACATCAGAATTATTACTTAAGTCAGCTTTTACTTCTTGAAACCATTTTCTCAAATGTACTTCTGTTACAGAGGACCTAGCTCTACTTAGATTTTGAGCTATACGAGCTGAAACTTCAGGATGTCGCTTCATGAACAGCTTGAACCACTTTGTTCCAGGTTTTCCATCCTTGAACGAAGTTTTGCGGGATAACTTTTTCACATACATCTGAATTGAATCTATCAACTGTGATTTGGTAACAGGAAACCCTCTGTCAGCACTTTTAAACATCCACCTTACTATCAATCGCTCTTCTTCTTCAGAAAGGTTTGTTTTCGGACCCATTTGACGCTTTTCAGGATACTTACCCTTAACTTTGTAGTACAGAGTAGTCTTTGGTACTGCAAAATGTTTCGATGCAGCCTTAACCGACATGCTGTTATTTTTAACTGCCAACAGGGCTTGCTGCATTTGCACGTGATCATATCTCAATATCTTGGACATGATAATCTACAAAACAAAATAAAAAGTTACCAGTAGCTGACTCTAAATATTCCAGTAGCTGAACCATGGGTCAGGTATTGGAAGCACTACAAATATATATAGTTAATTTTAGTAGATGATGTTCTTTAATACACCAGGCCATAGAGCATAATTTTGAACGATTTCATGAAAACCCTATAGCTGACACAGGTGTCAGGCTTAGGCTTAATCAACTCTGTTTACTAGCCATTACCTGACAGCCAATTCTAACAACAAAAAATACATTTTAATCTAAAATTCGCTACTAAGCAACATTTATAATGAATATCAAGGTGATCAGTATAATTGTAATGCGAAGAATAATGCACTTACTTTGTTTATCCTCTATTTTCCTGCACTTAGGATCTTAATAAATATATTTACTAAACACGTCTATATTCAACCTTCTCTTGAAATATTCTGTCAAAAATGTTAATTCAGTGTTACCAATCTAAAAGTATAAAAACTCGATAGGTAATACTCGCACCGACCAATACAATTGAAGATATTCAAAATTTGGTCAGTATGTTGCTTAATTATCTGTAAACAATGAAACGTGTCAAGCTTTAGGGTCAGTGTCAGGCATTGGTACATTTACGTTAGGTTGATATATACTGTCTGCCTATTTTATGTTTCAACCAACGACATCGAATTTTGTTGGTGTGAATCATACTTTCGATACTTCTGAGCGGTTTTTCAGTATTAGTTTAAATTCGGTTTTGAGTTTAAGTTAAAATTTAGCGCAATAAACCGTATTACACCACTGAAAACTTTACAGAAGGCTCTGTGCCGCGAGGCAAATAAAACACAACTAATACATCGCTGCGCTTCTAACCATCTTGCGAAGTTAGTTACATATTTTGGTAAGCTTTCACGTCATAGCTATTTGATATAGCGAAGAAATTTGATTGGTTACTTGCAATTTTATTAGTTTTAGTATGTTTTGGTAAGTTTGAGGAAAAATGCTTTTAGAATCGTATCGAGCGCAAAATTCGAAATTAATAAATCGCATACGCATTCCCGTTTCGAGAACTCGCTTCTTCGAACGCGTAACGCCGCGTCGGTAGTACCAACATAATTACCTATAAGCGTAATTAATGATTATTATTAGCTGGGCACGTCTACCGACTTGATTAATCACCTCCGGCTGCCGAAGAAACGTAAAAAACCATTATTAGATTCATTATTTTTTGGTGCGGCGGACTATCTCTTTCCCCGCGTGATTATATCTCTTTCGCTTTAACGGTTCTACGTGGGCAAACGCGAAACGCGCGCCGGGATTAGCGCGGAGGCTGATATTTTTTCGGGAATAGCCTCGGGACTTCCCCGCGCCGTTGCGCATTACCTTGTTTATACATTAATCGAGTTGGCTTCCATTTTTAATGCGGCGCGCACTGGAATCATTAATTATCGTAATGGTTGTGGGGCTTTGCGGAAAAGAATGTGGTGGGAAAAAAAATCTGATGCTTTTTGTCATAAATTTGAACGTAAGTGGTTGAAAATAATAGCGTGTTCATTTGTTATATGTATTTAAACAAGGGGATATCATAAAAACTATTAAAACATCAAAGAATCCTTTTTATCTAAATATTAACTAATTGATTGATTGCTTTACCAGTGGTATACCGCATAATGAAGTAACAACAACGATAATAACAACATACTATAGAAACAGCATTAATAATAATAATAATGTAAAATGTTTTACTATTACTCGAGTATGCACAAGATAGCCCGGATTCTAATCTTTTGTTAACAGTTTTTTTTTTTACGTGAGATAACTCATTCATTAACACATCGATAAATTGATACTTTCTTCTTCTTCGAAATAAAAGCAAAAAATCTCCGTTGATACTCCGTGATTACTAGATACAATGATATGCCCAATAAACCAATTAATATATCATAGATGGATATTTTACATAAATCCCGTACCTTCTGCAACGAATGTTATGTATCTTGTAACCTACAAGTACTTTTCATGTACCACACGATGTCCGCCACATTGAAATATGAGTGTAATGTATCATATTTGTTACAATGTAGCTTCAATGTAATGTAACATTTATATTACATTAATATATTATATATAAGCATTGTAAAATAACTTACATATAAATTTAATATTTCACAAAGATACCTCGTAACATCTATACAGTGTGTTAAAAAAAAGTTGTCGGATATTTTACCCAATTGTAGTACTGGTGGAAATAAACAAAAAAGTCTTAGTGAACATGGGTCCGCAATTCAACTGTTTTTGACATATAGTCGATTGCATATTGTTTTAGTAGGATAAAAATTTTCAAAGAAATTCTGATCGCAATGTAAATTAAACAAATGTTTATTTAAAGTAAAACTAAAGAAATTGTTCTACATGTCCACCGTTCATTTCTAAGCACGCTTCACACCTTCTTATGAAAGATCGACGCAATCTTTCGAAAATTCCTGGAGTCCTCCGAATTTCCTCGCAACAATTTACGATTCGTTGCCTGAGTTCTTCCAAATTGTTTACAGATCGTGCGTACACTAATTGTTTTAGATGCCCCCAAACATAGAAGTCTAGAGGTGTCAGGTCAGGGGGCCTAGGAGGTCATGCAGTTGGTCCCACCCCGTCCTATCCATCTCTCGTTTGTAATCTTGATTTAAGAAATTTCTAACTACGATGGAAAAATGCGCAGGAGCTCCATCGTGCATAAACCACATATTTAATCTGTTAAAAAGTGGCACGTCTTCCAACAAAACGGGTAATTCATTTCTTAAAAAATCCAAGTATACTTGTCCGTTAAACGATTAGGGAGAAATACTGGACCATTTAACAGTCTCCAAAATAGCAAGCCCAACATTTAGTGAAAACGGTTTTGGCGATGCAGTTCAACAACAGCATGGGGATTTTCATCTGCCCAGACGTGATTGTTATGAAAATTGAATATTCCGTCTCTTATAAACCCAGCCTCGTCACTAAATAAAATCTGAGTCGCAAAATTAGGAGTTTCTGCCAGCTTTCGTAAAACCCAATGACAAAAAACCCTACGTGCATCATAATCGAGAGGAGCAAGAACTTGCACGCGTTGAATGTGGTAGGAATAGAGCTGCTGTTCCCGCAGAATTCTCCAAATGAGAGGATGACTGATGTTCAGTTCTGCGGCAAGTCTTCGGGTGCTAATATTTGGGTTGTCTTCTACCCGTCTCAAAATATCTAATTCTACTGCGGGAGAAGAAACTGATGTAGGTCTACCAGAACCACCATTAATTTTAAATGAACCAGTTTCGGACAGCCGGATATGAATGAAGTCTTGAGAAAATCTTATCACTCGGTAACAACCGATTTGGAAATTCTTCGGCATACATACTCTGTGCTTCAGTGGCATTACCATTCGCACGACCGTACATAAAATGCATATCGGCCATTTCTGCATTTGTGTACTTATGCATAATTTGAGAACAAAAAAAAATTGACGCAAATGATAAATAATCTGATGACAGATGTCTGACAGAACTAATTTTAAGTCACAATCAGTTGTTTGACAAAGGGAACTATTCTCAAAACCGAAAAGTTTTTTTTTTATTTTAAATATGCAATCGACTATATGTCAAAAACAGTTGAATTGCGGACCCATGTTGACTAAGACTTTTTGTTTATTACCACCAGTACTATAATTGGGTAAAATATCCGACAACCTTTTTTTAACACACTGTATAACTGCAATATATTTTTACCACAGTTCATACATCTCAGTAATATTATGGATTTTACGCGACGGGAAGGTCATATAATACAATAGCATACATTCTTATAAGACCTTTTATATGCTTTTGATCCTATTTGGAATCCTGTCTCATTATTCGTTTTAACTGTTGTATTGTGCACACATTAAAAAAAAAAAAGAGAAAAATACATTTGTCACGTGTGAGGTAGCATCTAAAAGTTTAATTACCCTCACTGATAGTCGGCCTTTACAACCAATTAAAGAAAATATATACACATGTCAAAAGTGGTATATTTCTCATCTTAAAATTATGCTACATTATTAATAATGATCTCTATGCATAATATTACTAAAATTTCCAATTTTTTTAATCTATTATCTATGCTTTTCACATACAGCAAAATTTTCTGGATTGCACTCTCTGTCTCTGAAAACAAATATTTTAATAAATATATTCCTACATTTTAATAACTATAAAACTCACTAGAGGATAGTGTAGGAGTACTGGTGTATGACGACTCTGCTAATCCTACAAATAAATATCGTAGAATGCCCTGAGCATTTTTATTATTTAACAAATTTATGACTTTATTAATTTCTATAACAAATAATAACATTTTAACCCAAGTATACAATACCTAATGCATTGCTGGAAGCTGGTGGTTGTTTGGGTACATATCACAATTGGAATGTTATCTAAGTTATTATGGCATTGAAGGACACCCCTAAAAATAAAATTAACATATAATACGCAAAAATGCAGCGTTGTTTCTGAAATACAAAAATTTACACTGACTGCGATGTCGGAGGGGGAGTATCTTCATTATTATCATCACAAGCATCATCAGAACTCCAGTTAGTCCTTATTTTCTTCTGCTTTTTTCTTCTCTTTCCCTTCCCTTGCTCTTCTGTGGATGTGTAATCGCCGTCGAGAGCTTTTTTTCTAGCAATTTCCAGTGTGTATCAAATATCATAAGTATAATACAACAATAAAATGAACTAAAACTAAATACCACACAATTGCAATGATAGATATTTTGAATAGTATAGCGAAACTGAATAAGAAATGCTTTAGGTTATGAAAATACAGGAAAAACGACACTCTTTACAATTATTATATCGTATATTTAATACGATAAGAAAGAAACGTACCTTTCATGTGATGACAAAACAGACAACAACGTCCGGCAAACGACTAATAACATAACCGTAGTAACATAACCACACAGTACACTCTCTATCCACATTATGTATTATATTATGTTACTGATGAATCGTGATCATATCATGAATTATATAATATTTACGTATTTTACATGTTACATTGTTATATAACATACGTATTTCACTATAAAGGCAAATTTATACAACAGATATATTAACTGTGTGATATAGCAACAAGGGCACGTAAATTGTCTACATCCATATTTATGTTATATGACTAGGTAATATTACAGTGTAATCCGGTTGAATCGTCATTGAAATGTAACATAGATATGTTGGTTTATTGGGTGTACTTACAATTTTTAACGCTACTTCTAAGAGATTTGGAACGTCGAAAAAAAAAACACTTATTTCTTCGGTTTCTAAAACCATGTTTTAAGGGTCCTGACGGTATGAAAACGACGTAGAATATGTACACATATAACATAATTTAAAAAACAGACACCACGTACACACGTAAACATCCAGATCTAAATTCATCATTCTTGACTGAAGTATTCGTCTAATAAATAATAGTTTTTAGTTTTAACCTCAATTATAGCCCAAACTGTGAATATGTACAGAGCTTCAGTTCAGTTTCTTAACTCAATGAAATAATCTGCAGACATCTATCTTTCGCAGATTGTAAATAATACGAAGTGCTTTTTTCTGTAGCTTAAGGATTGATTTTGTCTGTGAAGTGACTAAGGTAATATTTAAACAACAGAAAGCGTTCTTTAAAATATTATTTAGTTTGACAATTGGGTAAATAATAAATTACTGACAGTTAATATGGGAGATATTCAAGATATGTTGGATTCAATTGAGGTAATTGATAATAATATGGATCCTTTTGGGACAGGAAACCGTATTTATCAATATAAAGTCAAAAAAATCCATTTGAAGAATTTTCTGAAGGAGTATTTAAGAGAAGATATAGATTGACCAAGGATATAGCGCATTACGTGATAGATTTGATACGCGAAGATTTAAATTCTGTTTATAACAGAGTAGTGGACATCAGCGTAGAACTTCAGTTCTTTATTACACTGAGATTTTTTGCTAAAGGCAGTTTTCAGTTTGAATTGGGCATTTTTTAAAAGTTGTATTAGAATTAAGCCAATTTTTTACCTTTAGGGGATCTCCACGGTGTTTCACAGTCCGCCGTAAGCAATATTGTTCTAAAAGTTGCCACTGCCTTAGCACGTCCAAGGCGGCAATTTATAAAATGGCCCGAAAATAACAATGCATTAAAAGAAAAAAAAATTAACCTATGAATCTAATTTTTCTGTCTCCATTTGTGTTTTTAATTTTCAACTCCAGTAAAGTTTTCCTTAAAATTTCATTTGTTAGTTTCATATTTTCGTTAGCTAATCGTGCTTCATGCATTTCTTTTTCATTTTTCTGCTTAAGTCTCAATAGTTCTACTTCTTCAAGCGCTACTTTTTGGGCAGGCGTTATTTTTTCGCCAAAGTTCGCCAAAAGTCCGTCATTTTTTCCTTTTTATTCTTTGAGACTCCATTATCGACATTGTCCTTATTAGAACTTGTTTGTACAACTTCTGGTTTATCACTTTGTATAAATATAAAAATATTGTTTCTATATGACTCCTCCAATTCAGCTTAGTGTCCAAAGTCATTCCTAAATACTTCACCTGCTTTCTAACTGGAACATTAACATTATCTAGACATAACTGTTGGATTTTAGGTGTACATTGACGGGTAAATATCAACGAATTACATTTATTGTAAGAAATTTCAAAACATTTCTTATCACACCATTGCCTGAACATAGCCATTGCATGATTGAGAATTTCTTCACATTCATTATATTTTTTACATTCCGCATATAAAACAAAGTCATCCGCATATTGAATGATTTTTATATGTGGTATTGACAAATCATGTCTATATATGTTAAATAAAAGCGGACTTAATACCGAACCCTGGGGAATTCCTCTAGACACATACCTAGGCCCTAAGAGTGAATTGTCTGGCCCTCTTATATATAATTTCCTACTCTTATACAAGTTTACAATATTACAACAAAGGTGATCTGGAATGTTACATTTTTTCAGCATTTCTTGCAAATGTTGCACAATATCAATCTTAAATAATATCGAGCCACTCTTTCTAAGTTACAATTCAATCATAATACCATTAATATTCAACCTGCCTCTATTCATCTACCGGATACTCCTGCACTTGAACACTAGGTAATTAAACTAGAAATTTCAAAGATACAATTTCTTCCATCGTTCAATTTAATATCTTTCGAATGGTTTGTTCCTTCCTTTTTCTTCGGTTTCTAAAGCCGTCTCTCCTGCTTTCCGTTGTCTTCTCCCTTTCGAAAAATTTTCCTTGATAATGATCGGCGGTCATTTATCGAATTAAGTTGCATCCACTCTTCGGTCGCTTCGCTACTGCTCAACAGGTGCCCATAGAGCTTCATTTAAGATATTTTTTTCTCGGTCGTTATGGTGCTAACTGCACAAATGCAGTTCCTTTAGAAGATTGTGTTACAAATGAACTCGAACGAATTTCATTAAAATACTGTAGAATTTTGTATCATAGATAAATAGAGCAAGTTTGAGTTGACACGCATTTTAGTCATTTCTGAAGTATGGCATTTGTCTCTCTTTTGACCGATTTCATACATGGTATTTCGCCGAACTAGTTATTAGAATTTAATTTTAAATCTCGCAGAGTAATCAAGGTCGACTATGATCTACTTAAGCGATATAATCTCATACACAGACTTGGACAAAAGTATTAAACAGATCCTACAAAACACGTCAAAAAAAGTAAATTAGAAACAATAACAAACGCTTCATACAAAGGTGTAAGAGTTATACCAAACGTCAATAAAAACGTAGATGTTCCCGTTGAAAGGCTATAAAACGTCTGAAAATCAAAACACGGGAAATGCAATTGTTTTTAAAACAGATGTTTTTTCGGTTCTTGGGTGACCTTTGTATCGCAAAGTAACTGCCGCGTGTGATCTAGTGGCGAATTTTACATCGAACTATCTGTTGAAAAATGAGTGAGGATTCAGGTCTTGCATGAACAAGGCAAGTCTCAAATAAAATAATAGTCTGGAAGTTGGCATCAAAAAAGTGCAAGAGTTTTCGGAAGGTAGATATTTTCAAATCGAGTTGTACTTTGTTCTGCACTAGAATCATAATAGTTGATACTTTTCCATCTGAATGACTCCATATATTTGCAGCGCTTTGTATTTGCTTTTTCAATTCGATATCTTGCATGGCGGCAAATTAGAAGCATCAACATTCTTGGAATCGATTTTAAAAACGTCGTTGTTCTGAAATTAATGAGAATGCTTTATAGAAAAGTAAAAAAAACTAACTTCATTTACATTACAGTCATTTGGGGTATTTTTACACCAGTATTAATCGTTTTTTAAGTTTTTTTTTTTTCAAAAAACTAGACATTTAATACCCTTAAAATTATTTTAAGTATATAAAGTAATTCATTTTACACATATTTCAACAATGTTCATATTAACAATCTACAGCAGCAGTCTCGTTGTAAATGCTTCAACTACATCCAAAATAACTAAACTACAAATGTTGACCTTAGCATAGGAAGTGTAAAATTTTAGAGCATAATTATCTATTTAAGGAAATATAAAACCGATTTAGTTATACCTACTAAATTATACAATCATTTATGTTCACGAAGTGCAGAACATACAGGCCGGTTTTGTCAAATTAGAGTTTTTGGTAAGCAATACACGACCACTTTGTAGAGAAAGCAGCTAAGATTTGATGTGTAAAATATAAGAAAAGTAAAAATAAAACATACTTTATATTTGAAAATATAATGTTATGATTACATTTAATTCAATAACACATATCTTATTTCATACACATTATGATTAGAAACAGGAATAATACAATCATTATCGATTTTCTTTAGGAAGGCCTATTCTTAAAGAATTCTTCAAATAAACTACACTTCCACAAATAAAACTCCAACTTACAATAGAGTAATTAATAAAAATATGAGTGGATGTGTAGATGTCCACTAACAAATAAACTATTTTGTTTTATCTGCTTAATTTTTAAGAAAGAGGTCAGTGCGTGGAATAAACAAGGGTTTAATGATTTAAAGCATATCGCAGAGAGAGCAAAGAAATACGAAAATTCGTTTCTCACGTGAATGCATGCTTGGATTTTAATGTTCTAGGCAAAGTGGACATACGTGAATAGTTAGACAGTGCTTATTTGCGACATAAAATTCAGTACAACGAAGATGTGGAAAAAAAGATCGTCATATTTTGCGTGGGTTAATTATGTGTATAAAAAAATATGAAATCTTATCCTATGTTGGGCAGCGTGAAATTAAAAAGTGAGCTTTCAGTAATTTATGAGCGCGAGGACATGTGTGACGTAGATGTAGGTGGTGTTTTGCCGCTTTCAGTGTTCATAACACACAGCAACTTAAAAAAAAGTTTTGACGGAAACATATAAACTGTTGGATATTATTTGTACAACCCCCATGTCGATAGCAGTATGTGAACGATGTTTTTCCACCCTCAAACGCATTAAAACTTTTCTGAGAAGCACAATGTCAGAAGATTGACTGAACGCATTTTTACAGCAAAGTCATAGACATCTTTTATCAACATGAAAAATAGGAGAATGGAGTTTATTTACAAAAAATAGGCAAGTTCTTATATTGTGCCCACCCTCTTTCATAACTCACGAGCCGCCACTGTCTTCATTTAAATATATGATTTCATCCTTATAGGTAGGCCATTTCCATTTATTTGCAGATCGTTCCATCGCATTGACTCTATATGCATTATCTTTTAAAATGTACTGGGTAACACATTCAGGAAAATACTGATTCTCATATTTAATAATAACATAATCACCAACTAAATACTTTTGTTCAATTTGCTGTATTGTTCCATCCTGTAAAACAATATATTCGCCTTCGGGGTATATTTTTTGACTGTCTGCCACTTCAATTTCTATTGATGCACATCCGACAGATATTTCATCTGAAATATTATTTAAAGTCGGTTTTTGTTATTATATTGTTATTATTTGACATATCAAAGGCTTGGACATTTATTGGGATATTTTCTATACTGCTGGTATTATTCACTATTATTTTGAGGAATCCTTAGGGAGAGACGCAAATCTGAGCAAAGCAATTGTTTTATTGCTTCCCTCCATCTGTAAATGATGTAATCCTTTACCTTTGGAATGAAAGAAAAATCCAGATCTGTGGCAATTATAATAAATAATTTTAGTTTTTCCAGCGCCAGCTGACCTGCATGTTTGAGTACTTTCTTCCATACTTTGTTTTCATTGATTAAATTCGTTTTGTGACGAAAACTGAAGATGTTCCTCTGACATAAAAATACTATGATGAATTGCAACATATTCTATAAAAATTTCGTCTCTTATAATGCTTAAAGTGACATAAAGCGCAATTATATACAGCGTGACTGTTAACTTATGCAGTTAATTGGAATAACTTACTAAAAGGAGCTTAAAAAAAATAACTTTTATTTACAAACTTGTAAGGAGAATTCAAAGACAAAAAAGTAACAGTAAAATAAAAACTTTTTGAGAACTACTGATAAATCGTTTCTGCAGTAGAGATCAAAATGTCTACCTCGCACTTCGACACAGATTTGTGCACGGCGAATCCAGTTTTGAGATGATCTTGGAAACTGTAGGCGTAGTTCTTCTACAGCAATGCTAATTCGTCCACGTACTTCATCTACATTGTTCACTTCCGTAGCATAAACGTGCTGTTTGATGTGGCCCCATACGAAACAATTTACCGGATTTAAATCGGGGCTGCTTGGAGGCCATGGAATTGGGGTGGAAAAATGGGGTGGACACCCATTTTTTGCGAAAATGTGGCGTCAAAATAATTATGTACAGGACCAGAAAAATGAGTAAGACAGCCGTCATGCATAAATCACACATCTCGCCGCAAATTTAAAGGGCCCTCTTCTGAAGGTACAGAAAAGCAATGTTGGATTCTCCCTTAAACCCCGCAGGCATTTTATATGGACCTGTTAGAGTATTATTAACAATGCCGACCCATAGATTTATGCTAAACCATTGTTGAAACCGACTCTGACGAATAGTATGTGAGTTTTCTTGGGTCCATAGATGTGCGTCGTGAAAATTTAATGTCCTATTCTTGGTGAAACACGATTCATCAGTCGCTAACATCATAATTTTCACAGAATCTTTGGCACAGAGGATAACCAGTTGCCACTAATGCTTGAACCCTCTGCAAGTGATAAGGGTATAAGCTATTCATTCTTAAAGTTCGCCAAGATATCCACTGAGACACTCTTAGCTCGTGTGAAATTTCTCTAGTACTTAAAGAAGCTGCATTATCTACCACATCTAAAATGTTTTCTTGTACACCTACGCGATGTGATCTACCATCACCACGTCCTTGTGTGGGTTTTAAAGACCTTGACGTTCGAATTCGGTGCACTAGTCCGTGAAGGTTTGCCGCACCAGGATTTGTTCGCCTGGGAAACTTATCCAAATACTGTTTTCTTGTTACGGCAGCATTTTTTCTAATTTGTTGTAGCCAACCCTGACGTGGCGAACTCTAAGCACACTTAGAAAACTGTCGCCATTACCTTGTTAGCCGAAAAACCCACCTTAGCCTTCGGCGCTGGTTCGCCAAGAGAAACTCACTGCTTATCTTGCTGCTTGGTCACCGCTGTGCTGTAATGGATCCATGTTTCATTCATCGTTATAAAATGGCACAAAAACTCATCCGTATTGCGGTAGAACTTTGTCAACCACGCCTTTGGAGTTGTCACACGATTCCTTTTTGAGCAAACGCGGCACCCATCTGGCGACAGCTTTCTGAAACCCAAGCGATTATTTAAAGTCGAAATTACAGAATCATATGGTATGCCTGTGGCATCAACAATCTCGCGTACTTTTACTCTCCGATATAGTGATTTATTTCGACATTTTGGAGCCTCAATTGGTCGTCCAGAACGTTTGGCGTTATTAGTGCTTGTGCGACCACAGCGAATCTTAGTAAATCACTTTTTTTGCCATTGCAATCGGTGGTGCTGAATCCCCATAGTATTTATCAAGCTTTCCTTGGTTGAGTGGCGGTTTCTTTCCGCAAAAAAATGTTTTATTAGCACTCGAAATTCACTTTTTTTTTCATTTTTACAGAAATGCACGAGGCTTTGGATGCTGCCAACAGTTAATGACGGAGCTTGCTTGAAAATTTAACAAATGTCGATTAACATATACAGTGTCTAAACTAATGCGGTTTCCAATAGGATAAACTTTCTTAGGTTGATATTTTTAGAAAAAAAAACGTTTTTTCTATTTTGCGTTCATAAAAACGCAATTGTAACACGCTTTTGCGTATCGAAAGTGCTTCATTGTGATACGCCTTTGTTTCATTTCTATAGGTTGGCTGTATTGAATACATTATGACAGAAAGCAAAATTGACGTTTAATGCATGTAAATTGTAAATACTTCAATTCTAATCTACTCTAATCAAAAATTCTATACAAATTTAGTTTACATTGTTATTGTTTATGAAACGTGGAATTACTGTATACATTTACACGGACGGAACAAGTATCTTGAGCATGTATTGTTATGCAAGGCAAATTCTTCGTAAACAAAGTTTTGCTGAGTTATGTTATTGGCTTTCATGGTAGACTCTTGTGATTGAGAATCATTCGATGATATAACTCTAGAATGACCAGATGTACTTGGCCTGATAAGTTGTGCGCTAACAGCCACTTACTTTTCATAGATGTTTCGATGTAAACTCAGCTACCGCAGATGACTTCCATCCACCATGACGTTTTATAGTCAGCAAATCACTGCCTGCGTCTGCTAAAGTGTGTAGCACTAGAACGTCTGAAGCAATGTCCAGATATAAGCTCTGAATTGGCAATTTTAGAAAATCAGCTATTAATTTAGGCATTTGCGCAATCATAATTAATTCCAATCGGCCACGATATAACACAACTATTGCGATATGTAAGGAAGAATCTTGAATGATTAATATTTTTTTGGTCGCAGGGCGACATATTTTTTAATAAAGTAATCCATCTTTCATCCGTAATTGCAAAAACTCTTACGATATTAATTTTTGGTTTTAGGTACTGTCACCAAACATAATATCACTCTTAAATTCTAAATCATGTATGGACATATTTTGTTAATTCATCTCGTCTACAGGCAACCTGTGTAACCAATTATTAAAACGATCTAAATTAATTACATAATACATTAAAATAATACATTATGCAAATAATCTTTGCAATAATTCGTACTTTATTGCTAAATACAATGCGTCAGAACCTTCTTCTCATAAATTTATTAATATCTTCAATGCATAAAATTTTAGATTCTTAGCCTCGTATCCCTCAGAGAATCGTTTTAAATAGGCTTGTAATTTAATATATTTTGATATGTCTGTATTTTATAAATGGAAAAGCAAGAACGAAGCATGGAATACATAGACCATAAGTAGAAAGATTTCTTATTTTACTTTGTATTCAAAAATATGCCAATAAAATGTTTTCAGATATTGGTGTTCACATTATTCTGTACAGCCCATAGTTCAAATTGAAGGTAGCATTTTTCATATACTGCTTTTGAATTTTTCGGTAATAAATTTATGACGGCGTTATCCGCAATTTCACGCAGTTGTGGTGGCGTACAAGATAAATTTTGTCTCAAGTTCAACACCTCATTTTTTTACAGTTTACAGAGACTATATTATGAAATATATTGTTTAAAAACATTTAAAATGCACGAATTTAGAATTTCTGAATTCGTCAAATGTCCAATCGTATGTCATGTGACCAACTTCATATAAAATAAAACTCAACATTTTTAATGAGATTTTTATTAAGTATTTATTATCAATTTATAATGCAAAATAGAAAAAAATAGTATAAAGGGACTCGTTTCATAAGGCTTTTTTGTCGCACTCGTTCATTAGAAAATCTCGCCTGCGGCTCGTTTTCTCAAACACTTGAACTCGTGCGACAAAATCATGCCTTATGAAACTCGTACTGTAATATACTATTTTGGTTGATCTAAAACTAACAAAAACGCTATTAAAGTTCAAAATAAATTTGCCACTTTCCACTTCAAAGTTTCAGAAATTTCGTTTTATCACAAATTCCCGAAAACAACTAAAATCATTAATCATGATAGATGAAATTATGATGTTTATTTCTTCTACACACAAACAATAAAATAAGAATAATTAATAACGATAAAAAATCATCTTAAAACACTAACAAATTATTTTCCGTTTTCCACACACCTTTCTGCTCTATTAAAAAATCCCTTGTAAAAGTTACTTAACATATCACCATTCACCTCTCGAACAGCTTCTTGAATTTGCTGTTTCAATGATTGCAGATCATTTGGTATTTGTTCTTTATAAACTTTCCGTTTTAAATAACCACAAAGGAAAAAATCCACTGGGATTAAATCAAGCGATAGAGGCCAATATTGGTCCATATCCCCCAATCCATCTATTTGAGAAATTTCTGTCTAGCAATCGCCGAACGTTCACAGTACTATGTGATGTGCTTCCATCATGCTGAATATAAATTCTATTTATCTCGCCTTTGCGCAGTCATGGTAGCATGAAATTTTCTATCATTGCATAGTAGTCCTGTTGGCTTAAATTTCCATTTGAGAAATTAAGTACTAAATCCTGTTACGATCCCTGATGAAATGCCACACCGAAAATTAGTTTTTTTTTGCATCGCTGATTTCTAGTGCTTTTTTTAAGTGGTAGTAATGCCTAAGCATCAACTTGTCAGACCCCCAGGAGCCAAATCACCTAATCAACATAGGTACAAAAAAAACCGATTATCGTAATTGACCAGAGTGAGATTTGAACTCGGGACTCCGCACTGATAGCCAACCATTCAAGTCACTCGACTATCAGCCAGGTTAACTTTCACTTTAAAATTTCAATTTCTTGATGCCCGAAATCTATTTGGAGAAGATATGATGCCGTTAGTACTGAATGTTGCTTCATCACTAAATATTAACTTTGACAAGTTCATCACATTTTTACCTATCCATAAACAAAAATCTAATCTAAATGAATGATCTCCAATTTCTAAAGTATGACTGAATTGGGATTTAAATGGATAAATTTTGTTAGCCTTAAAATTTTGTTGTAATAAAGTATTTATTTCAAACACAATGTACGCTGCATAAGTAAAAACTTTGAAATGCATGGTTGTTTGTACCCACATCATCATAAAGAAGACTGATATCACAAAATGAGAAAACGGATATTTTAATTTGCGCTACAATAAAAAAAACGTAGCCTACATCTAGCAGAAAAATTGCAGAGCAGCTGATTGTTTCACACGATACGATTCACAGAGTTTTAAAAGAAAAATAAATTTTGATCGTATAAGTTGAATAAAGCAAATGAAATATTTCCTAACGACAAATATGACAGACTCGACTTTTGTGAAGCAGCTATTGAACGTTGCATCAATAACGGAAATTTTGTAAAAAAAAAACATTTTATTTATTTATAAAATTTAAACTAGATGCTGCGCATCTTCGTCAGCGAAGATGGTGGAGCATTATATTCCAGGAGTCGTATTAAATATCTTGACCATTCTGGCCTCCGATTCTTTTTGTGAATGATTAATAAAACGAATGTGGTCTTTGAGGAAGGTGGTTTTTTGAAGTCGCTCCATTCACTCGAAAAGTTTCCACTTTTAGAATGTGCAATCGGCTTTAAGTAGTTTTCTTTTGTTTTTACACTATGTCGTTTTCGTTTTCAACATTTGTTTTAAGTTTTACGGTTGTTTGTACCCACATCATCATAAAAAGACTCTGATATCAAACAAAATTGCCGAAAACGGGATATTTTAATTTGGCCCTGCAATAAAAGAAACGTAGCGTACATCTTAGCAGAAATTGGCAGAGCAGTCTGATTGTTTCACACTATACGATTCACAGAGTTTTAAAGAAAAATAAATTTTGATCGTATAAAGTTGAAATAAAGCAAATGAAATATTTCCTAACGACAAATATGACAGACTTGACTTTTGTGAAGCAGCTATTGAACGTTGCATCAATAACGAAAATTTTGTAAAAAAAAAAACATTTTATTTATTTATAAAATTTAAATGCCGAAAGATATTTACATACACGATATTTGATTTCATCAATACGGTTATGCGGCTTATCCATGACGAGAGATTGTTGACGATGGACGAATACTTGAGTTGTTGTTTGGGCTATTTCCATTGTTTGTAGATTTTTGACGATCCGACGTTTCGGCAGTTCATCTACTGTCGTCATCAGGATAGCCCTGAAGAGGGCTGTTTCTTGCTAAACTCATTATTAGCAATTAGTTTGACAAATACGTTCGAGAACTATTTTTTTTTGTCTTGTCTGAGACAAGGACAGATATTGCTATCTTACAACCTATATTTAGGCTACAGGTACTTGCGCAGAACGTGATGCGCACTGGTATGCGCAATTTTGCATGCGCAGTAGTTATTATCCTGTCTCCGGGATCGTGGTTGTGGGTCTTCTGCTTAAGCTATTCCTAATGATTGGTAACCAGACATCTTTGATTTCAAGGCTTGGTGTGTTTATGGCCTTTGGTGTTACGGCAATGTATGCTGCTTCTTACAAATTCTTTTTTCTGAAATTTTTCTTTTTTACCAGGATTGTCGCTTCATTCCATTCAATCATGTGATCTACTTCCCAGCATGTTGAGGCCAAGCGAGACTTATCCGTTTCTTCCAGTCAGAACCAAATTTTTTAGTGTTCTTTCTAGAGTTTCTCCGAAGTATAGTCTTCCATATTCAGTATAATACATTCAGTTATCCTACGAAGGTACCTACAGAAGATCTTCAATCATCGAATGGAGTGCCATTCGCTGGCATCCTAGGTCATTTTTTCCTTATGGGGTTATGTTAAGTCCTCAATTTAATGGCTTTGAACATGAAATAACTCATTCTACTGAAGAGTTACGTGATAAGATTATAGATTCCGCGCGAAACATATCAGCCAAAGCATTGTCCAATGTCCATGGAAATTTTGCTAATAGGTCAGACTATTTCGCATTTCAGCTTGCAGATCGTCTTACGTACTCTCTGGGTGATTTTAGTTTCTGCTGTAATAATTTTTCCTTCATTAGATTTTTCATATTTTTAAGTGGTTTCCTCTTTTCTTTTCTTAGATTTCTTATGTGGTATGACATTTCTGTGTTGCCGGAGACGTTTTGCTCCATCTTTACTTCGAACTCCTTGATTTTGCTTTAGCTTCTTTAACTTTCCGTTTTTCATCTTTTTCATTCTCAAATTATTACGGATCGATAGTGACGACAATTTATGCGCTGTACCTATCCAGCTCTGATAAATACCACAATAGCCATCCAAACTCCAAACAGCTAGATACGTTCTTATATGCATGAAGCGCACGCTTCTGTTCGTAGTTGATGTGGCTCCTGTAGTATATTTCTTCTTATTTCGGCGCTTTCCTTTTTGTTATTTATTTAATAATAATTTGTTTTTTGTTATAGCATAAGTTTTTTGGAAAATGATACATATTACTATTGTTTTATTTCTTGATTCACCGTTCACGGAGTGTAAATTCCGTATAAACTTATTTTTTAACTTTTTTGGTGACAACACTTTTGAACACTTAAACCCCGCACTAATCCTTAAAAAGAAACCTTGTACTGACTTTTACCTTTTTAATAAAAAAAAAACTGACTTGACCACTGACAAATAAAAATTCTCGCTCACTAACATGATTTTTTCAAGCACTGAACAACTATTATTACCCGAATTTACAGTACTTGTTATCTGGTTTGCATTTTATTTCCTGGTTAAAATATAATAATAGTGCATAACATAGATATGTTTTCTGTATCAAGATTTTAAAAATGAAATTTATAACGAAAATAAATTATTGCTCAAAACTTTGAGACTTATTTTATAACATATTCAACACCTACGGGCTAAAATCTAACTAAGTGTCATTCTATTCCAGTGATGAAATCAATCAGCCACAACAGCAATCCACATCTAAAAACAAGAAGCGCAAACCTATCAACACTGTGTCAGAATACTCTAGTGGCTTGGAACCGTTAAAAAGGAAGAAGGTAAAATTAGGCAAAACATAATTATTGTATTTTATTTTTATTTGTATGGACTTCTAATGAATGAACGTTTTGCCCATTATTATTTGTTAAATCTATTACATCTGTAAATATATAACTTTATAGAAGTTGATGAATAAAATACGATATTTTTTGTATACTTTGTGCATAATTAATCTGCTGCACTTTTGAGTGCATGCCAGTTCTGCATCTGTCAATTTCATATTATTACAGGCAATTATCAATTTATCAATTGGCCATTTCCGACTCTATGTAATTAAATCATAATCGTGGGGCATAAAGAACCGATACTTAATTCAATCAATTATACAATCAATAATCACATCTCTCAGATGTAGTTAAAAAGTAATAATAATAGTACTATTTATTCAATAAAATGCACAAAGCGTTGAATACGTCATAAAATATACATAAATAACAAACAGACTGAAAAAGACAAAGTGAAACAAACAAACAGGACGCTTATTGTGTGTATATAGAATTAAGGTACATATGAATGAAAAAGTCATTAATAATATTAATAATATAATTTTATTGGCTCACACATGTATAGTACCTAACATTTTATGTATATGTGCCAAAAAGACTAAATCACCTAATGGTGTTCTTCCTTTAGCCTTGAGTTATCGAAATTTTCATAGATTTTGGCCGAAACGATCATTTTCTGTACCTGACAACCCCAATTTAGTCATTCCTTTCTTCTAAGCACTGTTCTTCTTTAATTGATATTCTTTTCGAATATCACTGCCTATTCTATAAAACCAACTTCAAAACTTCTTTTACTAGTATCATTCTATTTCAAAATCCTCGAAAAATGACACAAAAAAAACTATATCCGTCACTTTGATAGTTGAAATTTATATTGGTGTATAAAATGTATTATTCGTTAAATACTTTATCAAATGTTCTTTAGATTTACCAACTGGCATCTGCCTCACCAATTGAGGGATGTGATTTATTACTTTAATACACTACTTGTTTTTGTACCTTCGACAAATGGGTTTTGGGTGGTCGCAGTAAATTATTTACTTTTCCTTTAGTTCATGCCCACGGTTCGGTTCATACTTGCTGAAAAAATTCCACTTAATGATTTTTCACAAAAAGTGCCAAATCTATTATGTCAAATTTAAGGTAAAGTCAACAATCGATTGTTTTTAAATATGACTTTACAAGAGTTCCTTGCATTTAGCTGGAAAAATACCCTTACACGTGCTTTTTGGTAAAAATAATTTTGACTGACGCGCTCCCAAAAAAAATCACTGCATACCGAAGCCGGGACTCAAGATACGCGTAGTAAACATTTAGCGCGGTAGCAATACTCACACCGCGCGAAACGACCTTAAAGTGTAACAGATTCCGCTCAGCTGTCCCCCAAGCTGCTGTATTTGTTATTATTTCCACAATGGAACGCTATCCAATGTAACTCCAAGGAAACGAACATGATACTTACAGGTAAGTGATTCATCATTATATTGTACTTTTAGTTGTTTTTTTTTTTTTAGGAGTATTAAATGGTAGTATGTGTGTCTTTATGACATTCAATTTTAAATTGTTATTCTCAAATCAGCTTTCCATGAATTTTAAACTTTCTGTTCCGTCCTTTCTTTCGCCATTTCACAGGTTTGTCCTTCAACAATGCATGAAGTATCATTGACATATAATGTAGTGGAATTATAAATGATATGCGGTAAATCATTTACATATGAAGGGTACAGGGGAAGAACATACTAAGTCACAAAAGTAAAGTTGCGAGATAGTCGAAGTTTAAAGTTCAAAATCCTATAACTTTTTAAATATAAATAATGTTATTAATTAGTTTGTACAAGAAAGTGTGACAGATTAATCTTAATAAATACCGTTAGTGTCATTTTTTTTTTTTAAATTAGAAAATTGAAGAAAATTCAAGTTTGACAATTTTTTAGCAATCATTTTTATGTGAAGTCTATTACCTCTATAATCCAAAACAAAAAATATATGTGATTTTTTTATTATATATTTAACGAAAGGACTTCAAGTTAACATAGAAATTACATATAATACATTTTAATCAGTATAGCGTCTTGGTTTTTGATATGAAGATCTTGATATCTAATTAGCGTCCTGCAACAAGAAAACAACAGTACAACTCAATGATTCAAGGTTATTAATAAAATAACTTACCTGTAGAAATACGTCCTCGTTATCTTCATCGTTATCTTGGTCATCGATTTTGAGATTTTGGTAGAACTGTTTAGCTTCGGGCCCGCAGAAGCGACTTAAAAACATTATCTTATCGAATTTCTTTTTGGGAATCGGAATTGGGCACTCATAAAGTAATTCTGCTTCTCGGTTTCTGTTCTGTCCAACACTCGTCTTCTTCTTCTTGTCCAGTATAACGTGAGATTCCCAGCTGCCAGAATAAGATTCCCGTAGCTGTACTGTCCGTGGATGTTGTTTTTCAAATAGAATCTGAATAACGGATCTGGTCTGAAAAGAAGCTTTTTTTTTTGTAGGACATGGTCAAGAAGTATGTACTCCAATGTTTAAAGAGGCTCCTATCGCATTCTATTACTGTAAATGGGGAAGGTTTTGAGCGTGATGTTCGTACATGTTCATTCCACTGTGAAGGCTGTTCAATTCTAACTTTTGTGTTGATAAGGCCCATATTTTTGTCACACTCCATGTAACTATGCCCCCTAATTGGAAACGTAACTTGAACTGTATCAAAACGATCTAGGTCATGAACAAGATGATGAAGAGATCTGAATAGCGTATAATTTTTATTTTGCCCGGCACAACTGTCGCAAAATATATCAAGATGTCTTACTTTAGGTGGCAAAATGCTTTTGCAAAAGTGGTAAAGCATAGAGACCACATCATCTGCTCCCTTTTTTGCAGTGGTCTGATCATATGTGAAAAAGTAAGATTCGGCGGTAGAAAGAACATGGATGTTGAACATATAAAATGACAACTGACGTTTATAATATACGTCATTTGTTGGAATATTAGGCACGGGCAGATTCTTTATATAATCCATGCATATGGCTTCATGAGAGGCAGATTTTCTTGCTTTCTGCTTTGCTAATCTTTTCCTCTCATAAAACACTTTAGCTTTTCTCAAATGTAACTCGTTAAGTACGGTTAAATTCCGTATATCCTTTTCTTTTGCTGTGCACTCTTCTGGTGTACAATTTTCTTTTTCTTTTGGAGGCATGATACCTTAGCCTGGAATTCGTCGCAGTTCGAGCAGGTGTCCGTTCTGGATACCCAAATGAAATATTTATATTGAGTATTAAAAATATTTCTGTAACATTCGTACGACACGGGATTTTCTGGATTTATATCAGTGTACATCTTGTGCAACTTTTTAATCGAAAGGTCATCAGGTAAATATAAACGTTTGGAATCATGCAAGCTATAGTGTGATTTCCTACCTTTTAGAGACTGAATATGGGAATGAATCCTTTCTATTGTTTGGTCTGACAGTTTGTGTTTCCTATTTTTGTGTTTACCCCTGTTGTCGATTGGAGGATTTCCTGTTGTAATGAGTGAATGTTGAATAGTCCTTACGATCTGAGAAGTTATTCCAAAAATGGAAAGAAATGCTGTCCTGCATATAGGAACCTCAACGCACCTGTTTCACGTACTAATCTAACTTTGTAAGAAAATGCATGATTATGCAAGGTAACTGTCTGCTTCATTTTTTCGTGGTCTTCTACGTTTTATCTGATGAATTGAAATTAGGCCAGCCAAATAAGCACTTTGATTGTTTTTCGATCCCAGCAAATTAAAATCTTCCAACAAACCGTCTCTTTCTTTAACGGATACTGTTTCAAAACATTTTAAACGCTTGCAAGAGCAACTGTCACCAGACTCATGGCTAGCAACACGTAACTTCTTATTAACAGAGCGTAATCTTCCTGTAACTTTCCTTTTTTTTGTATTTTCGTCAAAACTTACGGACGCCTCATTTTCACTCGACATTATTAACACTGTATTAAACAACGATCAGTAAGACAATAAGAAAATAAAAACTTCAAACACAAACACATTACAACCAAATAACTTGTCACACTGACGCACACCGATGCAAACGTCAAACGTCACATTTATTCAAGGCTGTCTGATAAGTCGGGCGGACTTAGTATGTTATTTCCGTGGACGCATGGACTTAGAATGTTCTTTCGTACCATACTAAAATTTCAAAGCCGATTTCTATGGACTAGGATTGATATTTCATTATATGGAGTTTGTACAAAGCTAGAGTAATGTCGTAGCTAACAGGTGGCACAAAATCTAAAAAATAATTTTTTGTGACTTAGTATGTTCTTCCCTGTACTCTTCATATATAGGAAGAGTAGCGGCCCAAGAGTGGAACCTTGAGATAAGCAACCGTGTTAATCTGCCAAGATGATGATGCCACAAGTGCGCTGCTTCAGGTAAGATGCTGCCAGGTAAGATGTAAATAAGATTGAGAGCCAAACCTCTGAAACTCATGACCTCCAGCTTCCGAAGCAAAATCTGATGTGACACCCAAACGGCTTAGACAAATCCATAAAGGCACTTGCTGTAATTTCTTTGCTATCGATTCCCGCTAGCACCTCTTCAATAAGCTAGAAAATAGTTCACCGTTTCAATTGTTTTTTCGAAAAAGGGCCCACAATGTGACACCCAACAATTCTTCTCATACATTGACTTTCCATTTACCTTGTCTTACACGTGTAGTACAAGATCTAGAATTCTCTTGTGGATAAATGTGAGCGTTTCTTCTGTTCGATACACTACTATTCTGGAAACTAGCTTCATCTGTGAAGAGCACTCGTTCCAAAGGGTCTGCGCGTCTTTGTATCCACCACTCACAAAATCTAATTCTTCTTTCCGTAATCATCGTCTGTGAGCCGCTGGTGGATAGATGCGTCATAAGGATGATATCTATATTTCCGCAAAATCCTTTGAATGGTCAACTTTTATCCATTTCAGTATTTCTATTGATATACCTTGTGCTCATACTTGGTTACTCAACTGCACAAGCAATGACATTGAATTCATTGTCTGCATTAATACGATGGTGACAACGAATAAATTGCGCAGATCCGGTTCTTTCAAAACTATTTTTAATATTTTCAAAAATTTCTACTCTTGGACACCGTCTTTGGATACCGCTGTTTGTATATCCTTGAGGCTTGTAACGTTGAGTATTCCAACCTACTCTTGGTTAGTTAAAGTAACAACTTGAGTTGGAGGTAGTATCACTTTATTCTAATTTTAAGAATGACAATCAACACTATTTTATGTATTATTTTATACATTCTATTGCCTAGAGATACCTACGTGCCTACGTATCATACGCCCTTTTTTTCAAAAAGCAAAAAATACAATACATGCAAACAGTTACCACTAACTGAAAGTCCAAAGTTCTATAAATTTAGTTTAAGGCTCGGTTTAATTACTGTACCACTTCTGGTTCTCAAGATAGGCTTAACAGTGAACAGCATTTCTTGGTTTAAGAAATTTCTTGTTCCTGGGATATTCTGCATCATCTTTCTTAATATAATAATCATTAGGTCCAGATTTTTTTTAAATCTAACAGCAGGTCCCCAATCTCTCTTCCCTTCCTGAACTAAAACATGTTACGCAGGGTTTAGTAGTACTAACGTATTTGCTGACCTATCATAATACATTTTTGTCGCTTCTCTTTGACCTATTGTTATCGTTATGGTTCAGTGGTTTTAAAGTTTCTACTCCCACTGGTAAATTAGTATGCACTCTTCGTCCCATTAAGAGAACAGAAGGTCCTGTTTAGGAGTTATATTGTAATGAAGAACATCCAGGAAAAGCTCTTGTTTAGAGTTGCTGCTTTTCTTTAGCATGTTTTTAATAGTTTGTATGCTTCGGTGAGTCATACCATTACTTTGCGGATAATGAGGGCTAGATGTGACCAATTCAACATTATACATTTTAGCAAACTAGTAAAATTGAATTGAATTAAATGGAGGACCATTATGAGAAATTTTTTGTTTGGAGGAATGCCGTTTACGAAAAAAAAATGTTCTCTGAATTTGAAACTACAGACTCTGCAGTCTTAGATGTTATTTTTATTATTAACTACTACGAATCTACCACTGCCATGAAGTTCAAGTTATTCATGGTCATAAAGTCTACACCTATTTTCTACCAGGGTAATATTGGAGATTCATGTGGAGTCAGCGGCTCTTTTTAATTACTTCTGGATTGCATTTGGCATATTAAACAATTAGAAACTACTTTTTCTATATCACTAGAAAGCCCAGGATAATAAATTGCTTCTTGAGCTCGTCTTTTACATGAATTTATTCCCTGATGTGACTGATGAATCAAATCTAAAAATTCATTTCTTAGACTATATGGCACAATTTCTTATAAAATATCATGATTGATAAAAATATCATTACGGGATATCTCCCTATACTGTTTCACTTCAGATGAGACACTATTATTATGGTTTGGCTAACCATTTAATATATACTGTTTAACTATCTGAAGGACGTCGTCGTTATTAATCGCTTCTCTCTTTGTTCATTCTCTTTAGAAGTTACAATCGCACCAAATACTCTAAGATTGTAATCCAGGTAATCTGTATTGATTATTTCAGGTAGAGGTTCAAGACTTAAGGTATCAGCTACCTTAAGTTGATTTCTTGGAGCATGTACTAAGTGAAATTTATGTCTTAACAGTTTAATCGCTAAACGTTGAATGCCCGGTGATATTTCATCTAAGGGCTTTTTCAATAACCCAAATAATGGACGATGATCTGTTTCTAATATAAATTTTTGGCTATATAAGTAATAATGGAAACGTTCGCAACCAAAAAGAAGCCCTTCCTTATATATGTGATTAAACCGTTGCTGTGTTTGTGTTAGAGATACAGATGCAAACTCTACTGGTTTTCTCTCTTGGAAAAGCACCTAACCTATAAGGACTAGCATCCAATGAAAGTGTTGTGTTCTATGAAGGATCGAAGTATGCAGTTGCTGAAGACTTAAATTTTTAAGACGATTAAAGCATTCTACATTTTGCGTCCACAATCACTATTCTTTCACTCAGCAATTTTCTAAAAGAGGCTGTTTCTGGTGATAAGTTGGGTATAAATTTGGCGAGATAAATAATCTTACCAAGAAATCGCAGCAGATCTTTTCTGGAAGTTTTGATTCTGTCTTACTATCATCTGGTCACACATCATTAACACTAATTACATATCCAATAAATTTAACTTTAATCAAAATTTAGAGCCAGTCCACGCTCCTTTATTCTAGATAAAGTAATATTAAGATCTCGATTATGTTCCTTTGTGCGTCCATACAGAAGTATATCATCGAAATAAGCTATCACACCAGATATACCATCTAAAGTTTCATACACATGGCTTTGAATTATTTCTGGAGCTGATGACAAATCATATGGTAATCGTAAATATCGATAACGACCAGAACATGTCGTTATAGTGCAGTATAGCGAACTTTCATACGTTAGAGAAATTTACAAGAACGCGGAAGAAGCGTATAACAAAATAATTTTTTGCCCCAGCAAGTTGTGAAAATAAGCCTCTTGAGTCGGTACCTGAAAAAATTCACGCTTGACATATTTATGTAGCTTGGGAGGGTCAATATAAATACGAATATCGTTGTTACTTTCTGGTACAACAACTATTGGATTCACCCAATCTCATGGTTTAGATACAGGTACGATTATATTATTGGCTACCATTTCATCGAACTTTGTTTTGACCATATCTTAATGCAATTGGAATTTTCCTAGGAGCACTAACATACAATATAGCATCAGTTTTAAAGTTAAGTGGTACACTCTCTTTTAGCTTTGCCTATTGCTGAGAAGAGATACGTATACTTAGCCAGTATTTCATCCAGTGTTATACTTGAAGTACCACATGCAAGATTATTACAACAGAAATATTAGTTTCAGTAATTATTTTCAACTTACAAACAGCATCTAAACCTAATATTGACACGTTTTTGCCAGATTTTAAAACATAAAATAGTAATCTTTGAGTAACATATTTAAATTGTCAATTCAAATATGTCTGACCTAATATTATATCAATAACATGACCACTATATGAAAATAAATGCGAGGTATATGGACTTAATTTGTCAATTCCAATCCCAAGAGTCAATTTTGACATTAATGACTTATTGGTCGCGTTCATCCCTTGGTATCGATCTAGCGTAGGTGCATCCACACGCTTGGAGTTCGCCGAACTCCGAGCACTAGTTTGGCGAACTCCTAGTCGTGTGGATGGGCAGTTCGGAGTTCGACGAACTAGTCGGTAAACTGTTTGCCTATTCCCGATCTGCATTGGAAAATGGCACACGACAGCGTGTAAGAATGTTCGGCGAGACGGACTTGCACTCGTCCACACATTCGAGAAGGTATTTAGAGTGAGATGGAAAGCTGTTGACAGCTGTCTATGATGCTGTTCTCTTACTAGTCATACTATTATCCTTACAGAAATTTTAATAACCTGTCTACATATGAAGCGGGTAACAGATATAAATTTAGTTTCTTCAATTAGTGCCCGTAACCACATACCATTTATTCACCACGTGCCGTAATAGGATCTATTACAGCACTAGTTGCGTAATAGAATGGAACATTTAAGCAGATTTATTTTAAGTTGGTCAACATTGACAACAGAAATGGAGATGTCAATATGACATTTTCGTAAGCAAAGTTTGAGGGTTATTATAATTAAAAATCATTGTAAGCTTTGATATTTTTAATTAATCTTTGAAAAAGTACAACTATATATAAACATTATATTAACGTTTGAATTAATCTTCGAAGTTGACAGTGATACCTGGGCAGTAGAAACATTCTGTGAAAATTATCGTTCTCTGCGATAGTGATATTGCTTCTGTTGGAGTTACTCAAACTGTGAACCATTCCCAGAAGTTCCAGGTAAGATTCACATTATTTTCCTGTGCAAAACATATTTCCAACATCAATTTTATTTTCATAGAAGAGGCAACGTAATCTTCAGCAACAGCCGTGCTTTCCAGCCACCTAATCGTTTTATAGTTAAAAATTCACCTCCAGTATTTGCCTATATGTGTCGCACTGGATTTCTAAAACAATGTCCTGTATAAAGATGAGGATTGGTAAATGAAGAAAACTGGCATTTGTTTAGGAACCATTTCCCATGGTGTTATATACCGATAGGGCTATTAATTAAGCAGCCATGACGATAAGTTAGAAAAAAAACGTTTGTGAGTAAACTGTTTTAGGCCGCAGATTATTATATTTTTTTATAACTTCGATGCAGTTTACATCAGTCACTGCGAACATTCTGGGTAAACATTGTTTTTTGTTTTAGGTATGTTGACTATAATTGGAATTCGGAATTGTATTGAAGATCTTCCACACATATATAATTAATTCTTCTCGCCTACAGGCTCATTATATCCTATTATCAAAATAACCTAGAACATAAAGAATTACAAAAAAAGTAACGAAATAAAATCAACACTAACCGTTATAGCTAAGTATTATTTTAATCATCGGCTTGTTTCAATAAATCTATGAATAATCTTCTTCTTCTAAAATTTTTAGATTTTTTTGTTTGATAACCTTTAGATAGCCGTTTTAAATAATTGCTTGAAGTTTCATATATTTTGATATATCCACATTTTCTATGTACATTTAAACACGATCGTAACATCGAATAAATCGACCATAATGATGACGATTTAAATCTTTACGTAGCATTTCAAAAATAAGAAAGTAAGAACGTTCTCAGAAATATGAAGAATTTCCTTTTTCTTTGCACCATTTCTCAAATTTTTGTATCCGCTTTGAAACACATAGTGTACGATTTCTCCGGAAGTAAATTATTAATGGTTTTTTTTTTTCAGCAATTTGCCGTATTTCAGGCGGAGTGCATGAAAAAGTTGTAGAACTAATATTAAATATTATAATATAGTTACTTTAGTAATATAATATATAACAAATTTCAAAAATGTGTCAATTTTAAATTAACTTATCAATTTAAATCTTGTGCCAAACCAAGGTGACAACTGGTGACAACCGCCAATCAAAATTTCCCTAGATTATCAATTTTTTCTCGTTTTGCTTTTACAAAAAGAGAAATTTTAAAACTAATTGCAAAAAATAGCATAAAAGACACCGTTTCATTTGACATTAAA
Source organism: Protaetia brevitarsis (assembly GCA_004143645.1). NCBI lineage: Eukaryota > Metazoa > Arthropoda > Insecta > Coleoptera > Scarabaeidae > Protaetia > Protaetia brevitarsis. The sequence continues at coordinate 271,219 of RXPK01000185.1, forward strand.
GCACTCATTCAGTTAAGAAAACTCGTGGCTACGCCACTCGTTTTTAAACTCTGAATTCGTACTTTGAAACGTCAAAATGAAACTTGTCTTTTAATATACTATACTAAAACTACTATGTCGTATGCTGAAAATGACAGCTTTGCCAAAGATAATAAATAATTTAACGTATTTTTTTTGACATTGATATGAGCAATTTTATTATTATTATTACATTAAATTGATGGATTTCAAGTAAATTAAAGATCTTAAGTTTTATGAAAATTAATCTTTAAACCTAATGTTGAGATAAAGAAATTAAATAATTGCAATGTTATCCTAAATATTAAAAAGCTTACCACTCTTTTCATAATTCATCAAATTTCTTGAATTTCACTAAAGGAGATCGGAATATATATTGTCATGTGATGATCTTAAACGTGTGTATATTATTTCTTTTTATATATAAATAGGCAAATTAATTGATTGATTAGATGATAATGTATTTTATTAGTAAATAAGTAATTAATAGGTATGCACATGTTTACAGATATAGTATGAATATAAAATTGAAATTGGCGTTTAGGCATCAACCCATAAAATCTAGGAAAAACGTGCATAACTAATTGCTATTAAAAGCAAAAAAGGATATTTTTGAGTATGACGTATTTTGAAAAAATAGTATAAATTAAATAATAGCATAAGTAATTGTAGTTGTCAATATTTTCATAACCTAATGAATGAATAACTGTTCGGCAACCTCCCCGACATGATTTATTAGATTTTCATTCCACTCAATAGCATTAGGAATATTTGCTATAGACCAAACAATATGTTCATCTGAAATACTATTATCTACTTGTGTTGTTACATTGGATCGCTAAAACAGACTTTTCTGTAGTGAGCTTTCTTCTTACATAAACCACAATATTGATTACAGGCACGTCATTTACTTTTTATGTGTTTTTGTCCACATCTCTTACATGAATAAAGAAAAATATTACGTTTAAACTTACATTGCTTGTTTGATTGTTAACTACACCTACACCTTCACGTGCCGTGTTGTTTCTTTCTTGATTCTTCTTTTGCATGGAATAAGACGATTTGAATCTACCATTCTTTTTCCTTATAGGATCAACACCAACTAATGTAGCAGAATCCTTTGATATTTCTTTCTACGCAGCGACGCTATTCTCCATAGCTCTGGATATGTTAACAGCTTCATTTAGTTTAAAAGCAGGAAATTGCAATAACTTTTCCTGTATGCTTGGATCTCAGAACTATACGGTCCCTAAGTAGAGTATCCTTTTCTTTAAATTCGTAGGTAGATATAAGCTGTTTTAATGTAGTTACAAACTGATCTATGATTTCTCCAGGTAATTGATTTAAAAGAAATTGTAGTGTTCATACACTGGATTCTCCAATGGATTGCAGCATTGATTAAATTTTCCGTAATATTACCTCTAATTTTGTAAATCCAGCCTCAAACGCAAATGTATTATAAATTTGAATGCCTTCATATCTCAAGAGATTTAATAAAATTGGTATTTTAATATCCTCTGGTTTATATGATTTTCCTGATGCCAATAGATACAAGCCAAATTTTTGTTTCCACAATTTCCACTTGCTTGGAACATTGCCATGAAATACAAAATACTCAGGAGGTATACCAGTTTCAGCCATTTTTTCTATTTACTTCTTTTTTTACACATTTAGCCGCTGCCACCATGTCATGTTGGTCATTGCAATTACTCTTGGGTTGGTTAAATTAACAACTTGAGTTGGAGGTAATATCACTGTATTCTAATTTTGGAGAATGACAATCAAACTACTACTTTGAGTAAATTTCATGCAGTACCTTTAAGAGATAGTAACTGGATGCAATACCTATAAAAATGATGAGTCTGCAACTGCAGGCCTGCCTCTATTAATCATTATTGTTGATGTGTAGGGGCATGTCTGGATATACAGACGTACTCCCGGACATAGAATATGGTTTATTACAGTGATGGTATGGTGTAATAAGCTAATTTTTTTATTTGGAGTGGAATTTTACGAAGCAACTTCCTCCACAAAGTGGAGGTAATTGTGGATATCCCGAGCAGCGCTAAGAAGTTTGTCTCCTTTTCTCATTCTTGGAACATTCCCGACATCTAAAAAGTAACTTTTGCGTGTATACCCTGGAGGTATTTGGATTTTTTTCTAAAATGTTTCAGTTCCAAATTCCTTACCGAGGTACCAGCGGTGGTTTCCGAGAAAATCTACCATGTATAGCCCCTCAGTTCGCCAATTTCCTCCGTCCTTTAGACCTGATGGTTTACCAAGCAGTCCATTTATAATATCTTCTCTAAATTCAAGTAGATTTTTTGTGTTATTTTCTTGTACATAATATAACTATTTGATAGTGTGACGTCCAGGAGATGAAAACCACTTTCTTGTCAATCAACTATAATATGACGTCAACTGGTCACACCTGTTTACACCGGACAACTGTTGTATGAATCGATTTCCTTTGGATTTAATTTTCTTTTTCCGTAGCAGTTATCTACCTCAACCATTTCTGGGTGAAATTTAGTTGTAATGCACAAAACTTCTCGTTTGTCTTTCCACTTAGAAACATAAATCTTTCCTTTACGTCGCCATATTGTTCACCCTTTTTCAGTTTCTTGGAAGTAAAGTCCTTCGGATTATCTTTCCTGTTTGACTCCGTAATGTGTGTTTTGCGCTTCGATAATTTCTTGGATAGTGCAACAGTATTATAATAATTATCCATTACGAGGTAGTGCCCTATAGAAAAATGGTTCTAAAAGCCTGAAAACCAAAGATTCCAATTTTGGCATCCCTTTATCACCGTCTTGTTTTCTCTTGTATATTTCAATATTGCAGTTATAACTACTAGTCATACATAGTTCGTAAGAATTTATTCCATATTTGGTTTTTTTTCTTTGATATACTGCTTGAAGCTTAGTCTTCTTCTATGTAACAGCAACGATTAATCCAATGACAAAGCTTCTTCTGGTGAATAGGCACCTTGGAAATTTCTAATGAGTATTTTCAACAATTCACTGACCTTATTCAGTTTGCCGGTGCTTACTTTTTCATTAGTGCAGTTGAAGTATCGAAGAAGCTGTTCATAGCGCCTACCGGACAGTACGTAAGAAAATATGGGATGTTAATAATGAAATTAATGATTTTGTCGTCAAGAGCATTCTTAAAGCTGAGGGATAATTTTTTTGTAGCAAGTGCTTGCCTATGAATTATGCAGTGGCTACTAGAACATTTTTTAGCAACATTCTTAATAAGCTGCACAGCTCAGTTAATTGTGCCACTCATGGTCTTTGCTCCATCGGTACGGATATCAGTGCGACGAAATATTTTCTACTCCAGTAGTACGTGTTGCTAGATTTGGATAGCAAAATATCCCCAATAATTTGTTTTCGTGCTGATACTTAACGATAACAATTAATATTGCGAGCCCAGCTGCATCGGTAAATTCATCCATTTGTAATGAAAATTTGCACGATTTCAGACGAAAAGTAAGTTCATTCTTTATACTGGTTGCTAAATCTGTGATGCGCTGAACTACCGTGTCATTCGATTTTAGTTATTTCTTTTACAAATTTTTCATCTAACACACATTTTACCATATCTATAAGGCGAGGTTTAATAAGATTCTCCGCAATTGAGTAGGCTTCGTCGTGTTGAGCTATGTGATAACTGACTAAATAAGGAGCCTCAGTTGCTTTTTCGTTTACAGTTTTTATGGTTTGAACCATAAATGTTTTTAATTTTAAAAGTTCACACTTTCGAATGCAGAATTCCACATTTTTTTTTTTTTTTCTTTAAGCTCCCTATGAACAGATTCCAAATGGCGACGTATTTTAGCTGGAGCCATAGAGCTATTTGGGAAAACTTTATTGCATATAACACACTGAGGAGTGCCATCGTTGTTCGTAAACCCTAAAGACAAATAACTTTCATCATACTTTCTAACCTTATTTAGTAACTGGTCTAGGTTGATACTTGTAAAAGACGATCTCGTTTGTATTACTCTCGTTATTACCATCATTATCTTTAGCAAAATAACTAATTATTGAGTCCGAAGCAGAAGAGTCAAGTTGTAGAACGGTTTAGAGTGCCTTTTTTAAGCCACCTCTCCATGCCGCAACAAAATATGGAAAACGACTTTAAAACAAAAAATACAATGACAGCTACAGGCCGAATAAAGTTTAAATGGTTACTTACGTCGTTGGTAATGAAAGAGCATCATTTAAGTCTTGAGTGGGACCAAGTATTTTAGTTTCTCGTAAAAGGTTGTGTAAAATGCAAGCACATGTAATTAAATTGTCGGTGGTTATTGAAGTAGTGGCAATTGGCTCAAAAAAAAATCTAAAATGAGCACATAGGATTCCAAACGCATTTTCTGTTATCCTTCGTGCTCTATATAGTCGATAATTATGTATGGCTTTCGAATGATCGATAACTGATTGCCTTTTCCAATAGGGCTTTATTAAATTTTTATATAAAGCAAAAACTTCATGCCCAACAATTACATGTGGTACTACATCATCTGTTCCTGGTAGTGCTTGTGGTGGAGGAATTGCTTGTCCAAGATTGCTTTTCAAGCAGATACATGCATCTACTTCTTTACCATATGGCCCAATGTCTATTACTACAAATTTACATTCTGCATCTACAATTGCCAAAATAACTGTTGAATAAAATTCCTTGTAGTTAAAGAATGCTGAGCCGGTGTTTTTGGGTGCCTAATCCGTATATATTACCCATCTGTGGCTCTCACACAGTTTGGAAACTGCCAACTTGACATATATGAATTAGATATCTTTCGTAGATGCTCCATTGTTGGCGGTGGCATTACAATATTAAGCATTCTTTTTATGATGCTCTCAGCAACTTGTTTTATTATAAAACTTATCCAGGAATGGCACTTTCGAAATTGGAAAGCCAATGCCTAAATCAACATCATTCATTTTAATGGAATATACTTTTTCCGATAATCACAGCAAAACGGATTTACCTTTGGATGCATACATCAACGTACTAATTTTTTCTAGCTTTACAAAAATATTCACCGCTCAGCGACCGTCTTTCGTTTTCGACGTAAGGTGACATCACCACCGCTATTTAGCGGCCGCTATGTAATGACGCCGCTATCTTAGGAAACCATAGTTTCTCATGTATTCCAATTCTCAGATGCGCAAGAATGAAAGGAATATAAAATTACAACCTGTGTAAATGTCAGTTTGTAACCCGATCCAAACACGGTGTAATTCTTTTATAAATTAATATTTTAATAGAAATGATACAGCGTTGATAATTTTTCTCTATACTTAATTAGGCATTGCAATTTTTGTAGGTAAGTCTTTAGTTTTTGTATTGCTGTAACAACATTTATTACATTTGATTTTTTAATTGCATCATTTTTTTTTCAAATACAAAAATTATGCACTAATTAATTATTTTCTTTGTATCATCTCTCAAGTCATTTTGGCAGGTTAGCTTTTGACGTTTTACGATTTTGTATTTAGGTGTAATTACTATCCACGCAATAAAACTATTTGCGTGGGGTTTTAGTTATGTAGTTCAACAGAAATGCGTAGAAATGAACATTTTGGAGAGTTTCCTTTTTAACACGTTGAAGGGCGATACCAATTCTTTAAAAAATGGAAATTGGCTCAGTAATTTTTTTTATAAGTTTTAGGTAGTTTACATGGTTTTTTATAATTCTTCGTTTAAAAAATGATCGAAACAAGTATTTTTATCATGTTTTTCTATTATTTTTTTTTGACGCTGTACAGCGTCATGATATTTTATAGAGTACAAAACGCTTTGATATTGACGTTTATCTGCGTCAAATAAGATTTTGGGATTTTTACACAAACAGAAGTAAAAGAAATTGTGTCAGATAATAACGGTTTTATTTCAAACTGTATAGATAACACTATGGTATTTTGTTTTGCTTAGCTTTAATTGCATATCAATCAAAGCAATCTGGACATAACGTTGGTTTTTCTAAGCATCCTTTGCATCTGTAGCTAGATTCTTTACGAACGCCTTTTTGGGAGCACATTTTGCATCTTAGAAAAACCGAGTTTTTATGAGACTTCCAGGATTACCAGGATTCTTTTCAGGCCAGTGATTCAAATTGTTATTACATGCCGATAAAGCGAGCTCGTGTAAAGCATTTTCGTTTCGTCTGTTGTCGTGCTTGTGTCTACCCATTAGGTTTCTTGCTTCTACGTTGTGCGGAATTTTCAGTAACGTCTTGATAAGTTGATCCCTAAATTGGAGGAATCTGCAGCCTCTAGGGGTTTCAATACAATACTTGCGATAGATATAAAATGCGTTCCAGACACAAATGTCGAGAAGATGGAAGATCACTTTCTTGTACCAGCGAATAGTTTTTCGTGGCGATGAATAAGTCGAAGTCATTTGATCCAGACAATCGATTCCAGACATATGGTTGTTGTAGATACTAACTTCTTCCGATTTAATTTTTTCCACCCCAAATCTATTTTTTACAATTATTAGATGGGGATGGTTACGCGTGGTTAGCAGGAGTACGTCACGCCTATCTTTCCATTTGGAAACATATAACTTCTTTTTCCGTAGCCAGACGTGTTCACCTTTTTTTAGTTTCTTTTGAATTAGTTGTTTGGGATTGCCCCTTCGATTTGATCTGAGTGTTCCATTTGTGTGAGTTTTCAAGCTTAGAAGTTTGTCAGATAGCTCAAAGCTATTATAATAGTTATCCATAAATAATTCATGCCCCTTTAAGAGGTAAGGTTTCATCAACTTCAGTACTAAAGCGCCAACTTTAGTATTGTCCAAGTCATTACTGGCTGTCGCGCCACTATACATTTCCATGTTTAGAAGGTAGCCATCTGAGGTAGTAAGTTCAAAAAATTTTATCCCATACCCGGATTTTTTACCTTTGATATAAACCCTAAAACCCAGTCTACCTCTAAAATGTAACAAACTTTCGTCAATAGAAAGTTCTTTATTTGGTCCGTAGATTGTTTGACATTGGGAAATAATCGTGTCTATTAGAGGCTGGAGTTTGTCTTTACCCTTTGATTGAGCATCAGAGCAACATATAACTCCCAATAGTTGTTCAAATTGCCTTCCTGACATGACGTAGCTAAATATTGGATGAAAATCCTTTTGGGAAAAGAAACGACGTATATTGCAGGTAGATATTTGTCCTTGAAGGAGACATAGTCCCAAAAACTGTTTCATCTCATCAACGCTAACAGGACGGAAAGTTGTATTTCTGGACCTTCTTGTTTTTGGCTTGGCGTTCTCTTTCTCTGCCAAAGCTGCACCGTAATTATTTGTACATTCAATAATATAGTCGAAGATGTTATTGATAAAAAATAATTCAAACACTTCCAATGGACTTGAATTTGGACCAATACTTACCTTGATTCCATTGGTACCTTCATCAAAATTAAAATCAGGAATGGGAACCGTTGTAGTTTCCCATTCTTCTTGTGCTTCCGGCATAGGTTGCTCAGATTCTGATAGTTTTTCAGTTTCTGCTTCAGGATTAATGTTTACCTCTTCTTTGTCTGTTGATGAAGTTGATTCCAAATACACATCGTCTGGCACATAGTCTTGATCTGACCCATACTCACCGTCCATATCTTCATATGGGTCATCCTCATCTTCATCGCCAGGAGATACCTCTTCATAAAGTTGAAGTAACCTTTGCTGTTCTCTTTCATACGGATCCATCTAAAATACATAAGTTTTATTATATCATAGAAGTATATGTAATATATGTGTACTTGCACATATGTATATATATTACGATGGTGCTTGAACTACCAACAATATCTACAAAACTAACTTAAACATTAGAGTGACTGACATATTATACAGGGCTAGCGACATTTACTCGACAACGCCGAGCCGTTTAAGAACAAAAGAATAATTGTATACAACAAAATCACAACGAAATGAACTTATTAATTACTACAGACAAATAGTAAAGGCAAAAAAAACTTTTCACTCTAATGATGAAATCAATCAGTACGTCTGTTTTTAAACACGCAGTTCGCGTACGGTTGGTTTACAGAAGCACAAACCACATGCCAACTGCATTGAATCAGGTCTGAATTTAATCTTTTTTTATAGATCCCTGATTTATACATCTACCTAACCTCATTTTTAGGTTAGCCTTCTCGCTTTATTTGGTTTACATTTAAAAGTTACAAATAAGATAAAACAAAAATATTGTCAACATTTTCAAGCGAACAAACAAAACACCTTACTGACACCGTGACACTAGTTTTTCAGTCTATGGGTAATCTACTATTTCGAACGACGCTGAGCAGCGTTGTAAAACGGGTAGGGATGAGCGAAGCCAACCAGGCAATAGACAACTTTCTAGAATTTTACTGGATAAAATAAAACAGTACGTTATTTTTATTTGAATCATTTGCGATACTAAACCCTCTGTTACGAATATTTTACGTACAAACTCAGACGCCGCACGGCGTACTGTCGCAATATTGATGGAAAATATTGACGCTGCACAGCGTTGTGTTATTCTAACATAAATTTGACTTAACGCTGTACAGCGCCATCGCTCATAAAATTAAAAACAGAAACAAATAAATATTCTCATATTTATTTACATTTTTATACGCAGATGACAAAATGTCGCTTTATATTTCAATTTGTTTGCGTTCGCCCAAGAAATTATTAAACCTATTCCAAATTCAGTTTTTTTTTTTAATTATTAACTCCCAATTCCCAGAACTTTCAAGCATCACACCCACAATATTCTCGGGAGTAAGGGGTCCCAGTTTGTTACCTAAATTTCCGGCTCCGAAAGTGACGGTCGAGTATCGTGAAAAATGAAACTCAAAATAAAAAGACAAAAGGTGATGCACTTCCGTTTTACAAACCTTCGACGAATTGGGTGGATAATCGGCAATCATGCAGGGTGCCAGCCGACTCGTCGGCGAGGGGTGGGTTGATAAAAATACAAATCCAAGATGGAGAATAAATTTCGGCGCCACCTGCTTAGGAATACTTACACTGTCATGCCCCCTGACAAGCAGGAATTCAAGATTGTAAATAAAAGTCGAGGAGTAAAACGGTTTGCAAAAAAACTCATACACAAAAAAAATGAATTCACAGAAAAAAAACAGTTAAACTTTTATTAAAAAAATGCTTAATAAAAAAAATGTTGGTATTATTGACATAAAAAGTCAAAATCAAGTAATAAATCTAATACTCTCTATCAGTAAACGTTAGTTTCTGAGTGTCAAACGAATAAAATATGACGTAAAATTCAAGAAAATAAATATGATACTCTGTATCAGTAAACTTTAATAAAGACAATAAAAAAAGATACGAATGAAATATTGTCATAAAATTCAAGGAAATAACTATGATACTCTGTATCAGTAAATGTTAGTAAAGACAATAAAAAAAGGAATAAAATAATGTAAAACTATAACAGAAAATCCTGCGGTAGGATTTGAACACCGAACGCTTTGGCCAACGCAATCAGTTTACACAAGTTGTATAAAGGAAATTCTTAGGCTAAGTTGATTTTAAATTTAAGAAAAGTTTTATAGTACAAAAAAACTATTAAAATAAAACTAAATATTTGTCTTGATTATACTAGTGGTAAATGAACTACCCTGTATATTACAGCCCGATATTTAATCGGCTGATGTTTTAAATATATCTAGAAGCCGTTAAAAAAATTTTCTGAACTAAATGATACCCTCCGATCCTTGGTATAACATGAAAAATTACAGTACTGTTGAATAAAAAAATTAAAAAGTGATCGGGGTTGGTTATTTACTAAAAACAATTTTTAAGCGCAGACAAAATTTACAAATAAAAAAAGAAAACATGCAAACTTAGCTCTTAGTTCTCAAATAGCTAGTACGGCCTTGGAAATCCTCTCCGATCCAAACAGATCGTAGCCTCTGGGCAGACTTTGGTAATGCCGAAGCAGATGGTTCACTGACTTTCTAACAGAGGTAGATAGGATTTTCCGAAGGGACTTAAAAAGGTCACAGAAGTTCTCAGCCGCACGGGGTGTCCAAAATCTCACACAAAACGAAGATACCAAAATTCAAAGAAATAAAGGCGGTAAAAAAAACCTCGTTAAAATAACAAGGTTTTACAACGAAGAGAAGAAATAAACAGAATGGCGTTGCAGAAGCGTGGTTCTCAAATTAAATCCTCAAATATCGAGCCCATCAGTCGTGATATTCACAAAAATTCCATATCAAACACAAGCAAGACACGGCTAATGATTATTTCAAGCAATCTTCCAATAAAAATCCACAGATGTGTAAAAATATCCAAGTTTCCAAAAATAGGAAGTAATACTCGTGAGAACGCCTCTAAACAACAACCAAGAATGGCCAGCAAGCCGGAAGGAAGCGGAAGCAAGAATACGTCACACCACCAATCAGAAAACACATAGATAAAATAAAAATAAGAAAACAGACATAGAGCTGCCCTCTGACGTCGAAAAGATGTAAACACAGAAAAACACAGATCTGAATAGACGATCGATCGGCAAGTCGAATCGAAGCATAGAATCGATAATGCCGGGATGTGTATATCAGACAGACCTTAACCTTACTAGAAGTGAAACGTCAAAACATGACTTGAAGGAAGTTACTAAAATTGAAAGAAATTAAACGAAAATCTAAGATCGTATTAAGAATAATGAAATTAACTGTAAGTAAATAAGACTAAGAAATCTAAATTCTAGCTAAACCGCACTAACATGGGGAAGAAAACACAATTTGAAAGCCAAAAATTAAACGATAAAATTTACGTTGAGGAATTACAAGACGTAGGAGCATCTCTGAAAGTAAAATAAGGTAGAAGACGGAAATAGGGGCAAATAAGATTACAAAAGCTTGTCGAAAAGACTACCGGAAAACTAATTCTAGGTAAGCGAGCAAGAAAACCGTAACAAGTTGTCCATAAAGTGTCTCGCTATGAAAATGTCACCTCTCGCATTAATAAAAAATAATGCGTGGAAGACGGAATCTTTCGGCGAATCTAGATAAACGTATACAGAACTCTCTTCTTTTCCTATCCGGTATAGTCTTGAAAATACCTATCTCCAGTAAGAACCTGCGTGATATAGTAGTTAATTTCACCATGTGTGCGTGTGTCGAGAATTAACCTTGCCGTCCACCTACCAACAGTCTCTGATGATCTCCGCCTCTGCCATTTTTCCGTTATCACTTTATAAGCCTCTCTCTTTCCTGTAACTACTCCTTTTAGTAATTTTCTTTCATACATTACCTTTCTCTCTTTCGCCAGCAGATCTATGGAGGTCACAGCCGCTACCACCAGAACTGCAGCTTCAGACGCGGTTCTATACGAACTGGCTGTTCGCCCTCTTTTTTGAACGTCTACCAATTTTTTTCTATATTTCCGATGATTTAAAGCATCTGCCCAAACTTCGCTGCCTTACAATACTACAAAATCTACTACCGCCATCGGAATACGACGCTTACACGCAGCAGTCCCGTCCACATTCTGCCTTAACCGAATCAAAGCTGCGACTATGTTATTTGCCTTTTTGAGGCAGAAGGTAAATGATACCGGAAAGTCAACTTTCTATCTAAAAATAATGCACAGATATTTCACAGCCGGCTTAGCAGTCACGGCCTCATTTTCTACTTTAAGATCAACATGAGGATCAATTATTTTTCTTGTTAAAAGGATTTCCGTCTTGTGTGTGGCTAAGTTTACACCTGCTTCATTCTTCCATCTAATAACTCGTTTCATTACCTGATTTAGCTTTATCTGAGCATCATTCTCATTCTTGGTAGTGATTACAGCTGCAACATCATCCACATATCCAACGAGATAACTGGTACGTAACGTAATATCTGGTAATTCAAGACGAAGTCCACCATCATATTGTGTATTTCAAAGATCGGTTCCCAAAATCGATCCTGGGGCAACTCTCTCAGTAACCTTCCTCGAGGTCCATCCTTCGATGGTTTGGTATTTTAATTCCCGATCTCGCAAATAATACGCAGTATACGTAAAAGATAAACTGCTAGATTAAACCTATCTCTTAAAGTTACCAGAATCCTTCCCCATCTGGCCTTGTTAAAAGCGTTTTTAACGTTTAGTGTTACTAGCATCACTATCCCTCGTACGCACAGTGGGACAAAATAGCGAAAAGCTGGCTAAAACCTAAAATGGATTCGGATTCTAATAAAACTTGGTATATTAGGGTTTTCGAGATGATTGATTATGGAGCTGCTGTCAAATTAAAAAAAAATGACGAATTCAATATGGCGGACAGTGTAAATTTAAATATGGTAGACATATGAAAATTGGTATCCGGAGGGTTTCGAGATTACTAATTATAAGTTCCAAGTCAAAACTATTACAAAAAGGAGGATGGCAAAAATGACAAACGTAAAAACTATCCAACTACAAGTGTGCAGTTGAGAAACAATTATTGTAAATAAGTAGATTCAAGACAAAAATATGTATGTATGTATGTAAATAGAAGGGTGATGTTACACTGCGACCTAAAACATCTGTTGTGACCCCTATTCTCTATTCTTCTTTACAGCTGGCCTTCCAATCCTATTCCTTTCAGAAAGTGTAGGATGCCAGAGGGCCCCAGTCTAGGTAAGTCTCCCTCTTCGATTTCACATGCTCCCAGGTGCAACGCCCTCGAGTTGCACAGTGCTACGCAGTTTGAGAGGAGGATGGGTGTTTCATCCTGTTCCCCACAAAATCTACATTCAGATTATTTTTCCAATCCAAGCCTATTCAGGTGTCCTTTCAGTCTACAATGGCCTGAAAGTATTCCTGTTAATATGCCAACGTTGTTCTTACTCAGATGGATGCATTCTTTAAATCTCTTCCGGTTATAAGTTCCCAGAAGAATTTTACTTTGTTTCATTCCCTGGAGGTTTTCCCAGTAACTGGATTTTCTCTGCTCCATTTCTATTTTTAGTTTCTTCAGTATTGTACTGCTACTTAACCCGCAGAAGGGTTCAGGCTCTACAAAAGGCATTCCAGCCCCTTTTTTGCGAGATTATCCGTTATTTCGTTTCCTTCCACTCATGTGTGACCCGGAACCCACAGGAGGGTTACTTTATTCCTTTTGCCTAGCTCATTTCATTTCTCTAGGCATTCCCAGACCATCTTGGAACTGATTTCACATGAACTCAGCGCCTTGATGGCTGCTTGACTATCAGACATGATGATAATCTCCTGCTTTCGATAGTTTCTATCCATATTGAATTGAGCACATCTTTCAATAGCGTGTATTTCCGCTTGAAATATACTTGGATATTTTCCCAAGCTTTCCGAATATGTGGTTCTAGGCCCATATATTCCCATTCCAGTTCCCTCTGCCGTTTTGGAGCCATCAGTATACCGTTTGATGGCATTTCTATTCAAGTTCAAGATGGTGTTATGATTCCACTCGCTTATGATGAATTTCTTCACAAAGCTGATTTTTTTAATATATCATCCCGGGGCATATCCCAGGTTTGATCACCGTCAGGAGATTGAGGCCTATACCTAATCATCAAAACAAAAATAAGACAAAATACAACTTCAACTTATCAGGACTCGCGTGGTACTTCAACCGTCCTATGCAAGAGGTGAAGAAAGTTCACTTTCTTTTAGCTGAAGCCTATGAAAGTGCTTAAAACGTTCTTTTATACAACAGTAACAAATCCAGAATACTCATAGAGTATTAATTACTATCAAGGTCACTGTTAAATGCACTCTCAATGTCGCTTACATTAGATGAGACATTCGAAAACGAATCCTCTAAAGCATCCGGACATCAGGCGCAAATATTTTGCGCTTCCTTCGAAATGGTGGAGCGAGACTTGTAATTAAAGAATCTGAAGAAAGCAATCTTCAGTTCTGACTGTTCGTGATGTTTTCCTTGAATGGCTGCGCCGATAGTGTTTGATGTCTTTATTTCGACATTTTTGTGCTCCTTCGGATAGTTGGCCCAGGGGTAAAAGTGCGTAGGATATAACGTGTGACCTGTGCATCAAGATTTTATGGACGCTCGTGGGCATATAAAACAAAAGATAGAGAATTGCAAAAAGGTTTTGGCGTCTCCTCGTCATACTTATCAAAAGCAGTGGCTTTAATATCGAAGCCTGATGTCATGACCTGCAATATAACTGCAGATCGTCGAATGAGCTCTGCGTTCATGTGTAAAAAGAAATCATCTGGCTGTACTGCCATCATTGTGCTATTTTCTCTTGGCCTTATCTGATCAACATTCAAACCAACTTTTTGAATAACGATTGAACAGCCTTTTTCTTTTTTTCTGCAGTATCTCTGTTTTCAGCACGTATCTGCCATTTTTTTTATATCCAGTCTATACTATATATGCAGAAAGCATTCAAAAAATCTAATCGATGCATGTAGTGTTGATAATCCAAATCTGTAAGTGGATAGATCCTTTAGATTGTTCATCTCTTTTGGCGTCGCTTTACAGATGAAACATGCTTGCGCAGACTTTGTATCAACAGCTGCGTTGCATATTTTTCCGTCGACTATTGTCCATTGTCATTTAATGCGTAACGGAGAAGCTTCTATTTTGTATAGTGGTTTGAGTCGGTGTTAACGTGGATATCTGGTCTTCGACGTATGCAATTTCTTGCTGAGAGATAGCTGTTGTTTCCCTTACGAACTCCATGCGTAAGGGCCTGCAACATCTGGTTGAAAATGGACCTGGATTTTGCCAGATACTTGTTTTTAAGTTTCCTGTAGTGGTAAACAATTGCAGAGGAACAAACGAAGTAATAATCGTATCACTATCTTGCATGTCTTTCGAACTTTGTTCTTTATATTGGCTATATCCACTACTTTCGTCGTAAATCAATGTCATCTCCACAAAGAATTTTCTGATAAAGTTAAATCATACCAAACAAAATGTAATAACATAAGCTATTTACCGTGAAGAACTGGATCCATACTGAAACTATGATTAAAATCCCAAATTTGTAACAGAAGCAAACATTTGCCAGTACACATATGCTTACAAGATTCGCTTCGATCCGATAATTTTAAAAACGAAATTTATATTGACCGTATGCTTAAAGGGGTAAGAATATTGCTTAGTATTAGGGATAGATAAAGCTTCCCGCAACATTGAATTAACAATCGAAATACCTAAAAATATGATATTATAATGTTGGGTTAAATATATTTTGGCCAGCTGTTTATAATTTTGTCCCACTGTGGTAATGATTTTTCTGTTGCACAGTCTGAAAGATATCCACCACTTCATACACAGCACTGATGGTAGAATGCCCTTTTCTGAATCCTGTTGACGCGGAGAAAGGTCTCCAGCATCCTCTACACTGGTTTGCAAACGAATTTTTAGGAATTTCTCCAATAATTTACCAGCTACATTCAACATGCAGAGAGGTCTATAGCCTGTTGGTAACTCACGATCTCTCTTACTTTTGTTCACGAGAACAAGACGCTACACCTTCGTAAACACGTAAACACTGATTATACATGCTCAACGTACCACCACTTTTATAACTTCGGAAGGTATGCCATCCGGACCATGTGCCTTCCTATTCTGCATAAATTATATAATACATTCTTAAGAATCGATAATAATAATAATTTGAAATAAATTTGCGGCATTTATAATCATAAGGAAATTTTTAATTAAGTAAGGGTTTAGGTAGACCGGTTTTCACTAGAAATGTTCTATCAGAATCCTGCAGGATTTCAAACCATGACCCTGTTTATTGTGTTAAGAAATTTTGGTTATCCGCCTGTTCGGTTATCCGTCGTAGCCCTGTTTCAGACGGTGACGGTAAATCGATACACTGCACTTGTGTTTTTTAATTTACTACTGTTATTTGATTTTCAAGTTGATAAAAAATATTTATGAAAAAAAAACGTTCTTTGTTATTGAGGATATAAATTTAATACTTGAAATATGTCGAAACCGTATTGAAATAAGGGGATAAGAGTAAAATACATAGGATATATTGTTTTCAATGATCGAACTGCCGGTTCGGAGTTATGTTTTATCGTATTTTATTAATAATAATAATGATAATAATGTATATTGCTCAAAAGATCAATAAATAATAATAAATACATAAAGGTTACAAAATATATCTGCAAAACATAGAAGTTACATTTAAAATATTCTGGTAAGGTGTAAAAGCAATTTTCATACAGTAATTCTTTAACTTATATTTAAAACTATAGTTCATTTACTATAACAGACGAGGTACTACGTGAGTCAGTTCGCTATGACGTCACGACCGCGTTGCAAATTTTCTGTTTGTGAAAACGTAAACAAACTGTTAGGTTATGTAACTGTCAAACAAACTCTCCAAAATGACATTTAACGTTAATTAGTCATGATTCTTTTTGAAAATTAGGATTTCAACTATGTTAACAATACTAGGAGTGGGAAAAAAACATAAGTGAGTACAATAAATTTAATCGAAATCATTTTCGCTTAAAGTATTCACAGTAATTATTAGTATGTGAGTTTCTTCTCTGTCGAAACCGATCTCTCTTTTCACTACTTATGAAATTCGCTCAAGTATGTTGTACACTAAGTACTACGCCAAATATCCAGGCTAATTTAATTCAATGCGCCTTTATATAATTGTATGCATCCCTCCGATCTGCCATATTTCATAACAATCTTCCTTTTCTTTGAGAACACCATTAATAGTGTTTAATGTGATATATTTTGACCTGAAAAGTATTTTATATTTATAAACAACTTCTGTAAACAATATTTACATATACTCACTGTTTTTATATGTCATAACAAACATAGAAAAAACTTTGTGTGATATATTTAAGTCGATTTGAGTAAGAGATAGCATCTCCATGGTTCGATTAATCATTCTGCCCACTGCGACCACTAGGGTCAATTGTAGAGCAGATGTTATCTTAGAGTTCATCCAACAAGTTCAGGCCCCCAGTTCAGACTCATTTTTCCGATTAAAAACAATCTCATGCTGCAAGATACTGATATATTTATTCAAAATCAGTATCAGAATCAGTATCACTCAAAGTATTTGCAGTTATTATTAATTCGGGAGTTTCTTCTCTGTCAAAACCAACCTCTCTGTTCTACCACTTTTGCATTTCCTTTTCGGTATGTTGTATACTATTACACCAAACTTCTGCCGTAATTTGATTCAACGCTTCCTTCCACAATTTCGTGCATCCTTCCTCCGATCTGCCATATTTACCAACATGATTAGCATAGTATCTTTTTGTGATGTCCCATATCAGTTCAATCGGATTAAATATGCAGTGATACGGAGGAAGACGGAGAACCATATGACCATACAATTTCGCTAATTCGTCAGCTTCATATACCGGTTGTGGTTTATGCTGCTCAACCAGATGTAGTAGCTGTATTTTTAATGCAGTACTATCATAATCAATATTATTGTGGGTGAGCCACCGCTGAATTTCAAGTTTCGTCGATGAAGCTGTTGGTGGTTTATTCCGGATGGTACTATGATAACTAGCGGTATCCATTACAATGACAGAAGCGTTTTCTAGATTTATAAGAAGCTGTGTTTCGAACCACTTTAAGAAATTCTCACGATTCATATCACCATGATAATCTAAGCTCTTGCTACGGGATGAAAATACTAGTTCTGCTCCTGGTATAAATCCGTCACTATTTAATAAATAATAATAATAATAATAATAATATCGATTATTATTATTATTATTTATTTCCAGCATGTAAAACTATAGATCTTCTTCCACCAACTTTCGATGCTTTAACAGTTTTCCTAATTGCGTCTTGCCATGATTTGCCTGTAGTACCATCTTAAAAGATCCAGGTTTCATCACGGAAAACAAATTGACGTACATTCTCATTTTTGAGCCGTATATATTGTTGCATGAAAGTAATTCTTTTTATCGCAATGTGTGAAATCATTAAACCACGTTTAGGATCGCCTTCTTTTAAAACGAAAGCCTATATCACGTAATATTTTCCACAACGATGTGTTGCAACCACGGAAAACGTCTTTTTCTTTAAGAGCACCGTTCAAAGTGCTTAATGTGATATGTTGCTCGGAAAAATATTATATGTGAAACAAACACTTCTGCAAACAATATTTGTATATACTCACTGTTTTTATACATATTATAAATTGTGTTCCTAATAGCACATTCAGTAAAATCATCAATTTTCAATCATCTCGTATACGTTTTCGTTTACTAGGCGTAATTCCGTGTTTGCTCAATGAAGAAATTTTATTTATTGTTGCTACATGAATGTTTAGAGCACTCGCTACTCTCTAAAAAACGAAATACTGTTAAGAATGTGACATTAAAAATATATGTTGTTCTCGCGTTCTGCTTCAAAATATGCGATTAACGAAACTATTAACTCCTTAGATTGCTTACACAATGGTTTCGGCATGGTTTAGTTGTAATAACAACTGATTTTAAATAAATATATACCAAGTATAAACACAAAATTTGACATACTACTAGAAACGCAAAATATAACCCTTTGACAGTTAACAGCTATAACGAAATTGGTGGGAAAACATTGGGAAGATGTGACAAGCATGCAATTTAAAAAACGGTAGGCACCAACATAGTATCTTTAATTGAACATGAAAGGGTTATATGTTAGTTGATTATTTAAATGATATGGTATTGCATGGCCCGAATTTGCAAGTAATGACGTACCTCGTCTGTTATAGTAAATGAAGTATATTAACCTTATTTATAGATCTAATACTGGAGTCCTCATTATAATCCAGGATTATAGCCAATTTGGCTCTCAATCCTCTGGTCCTCACCGTCAGAAATATTTATTTTTCGAAGACCTCAATAAAAAACAGCCAGTCTCGGGCGTTTTCATAAACCAATGAACGCTCGAAGGCCGAATCAATCCAGGGAGGATATCCCGAAACAGTTTGGTTCTTTCTTCTCCTGATGGCTTCTTTCTTCCTCAATGTGTAGAAGGTGTGTAGTCCCTGTCTTTTTTGCTTTAACAACGTTATAAATCCTATAGGTACAATGCATGCACTAAATTATACAATATAAGAACGAATTATCACAGAAGGCTGTTTATAATTTAAGAATATATAATACATAAAACCATGGTTAAACAAAATACAATAACACAAAAACGTTATGCTCCATGGTATTACATTTAGTTCTCTCTTTTATTAATTATAGACCACAATGGGCATATTAATGAACGAAAAAGATACATAGATCTAATATTATAGGCGGTAAGTTATTATACATATATTTGTACAGCCGAGTATTTGGTTGACTTTTCCAATTTAGCAGTTCTATGGATGGAAATTCTAAACTCCTCACAGTTTCTTGTGCTATAATAATGGCTAACAGCGTTCTTATCAGATAGATTAGATAGAACAAACAAATGTCATAATTCTGTGCTCCTTAAATATTTGTCGGCAACTAGCTCTGTGGTTTAGATTATAAATGAGCCGAATAACTCGTTTCTGGGCAATAAATATTCTTTCCCAGTGCACACCCTTGCCCCAAACTGCAACATTATAGTTTAGATGCGGGTACACGAGAGAATAGTACACTGCTCGCCAAATTTAACGCATAATTCAAAAATTCTCATTTTACGCATTATAAATAAATTTTTGGAATTCAATTTTGTTTTTAATGCTAATTTTTAAAGATTTCATAGAAAGAATGCTGGATTTTCGTAAAAAAAACTAGTGCAAAATAAATTTTTATTAACTACGCAAATGATGACAAAATAAAGAAATGCTAATTTCCACAAAAACTAAACTTAAAAGCGGGTATTTCCCCCTCTTGAGTTAATAACTTGACAACGACCCTTCATACTGGCAACTAACGTTCTCACTTCATCTTGATGAATTTGCTGCCAAATTTCCACCAATCTCAGAAACAGATCATTTAGGGCCGGTTGTATAAATACTTTGAACTGTAGATCACTGTTGAACTGCAGTTCAAACTGCAAAAGGTGTTGTACCAATAGAATTTCACACTGATCTTAGTTCAAATCCGTAGTTCAAGTGAACGCTTATTTTCGACCGCTCAGAAATTGAACTGTCGATCAATTTTGTGTTGGGTTGTATATGCCTATCTTGTCATAAGTTTATAAAAATGTAGAAAATAATGAAGTTATAACCCATGATGAAGATTTTTTGGGTCTTGTGGATGCTGTAATGAATCCTAGGATGAAATTTAAATAAAAACTATTTGATTGTAATATCTATAAAAGTATTTTCATATGTACAATTGACTTAAATAAGTATAAATATGTTCAAAACAAAATAATATACATAATTCCTGGATTACAGCTTTGTTTAGCAGCTGCTCCTTCTGCAATTGCAAGATCTCCAGCTCCAATTCTGCTTTCTTAGCTTGAATAAGTATTCTTTCATCACTCTCCTTTATGTCCAGTGCCATTTGATGTTTGTGGCGTTCCTTCATCATTTCTACCCTCAACAGATATTCTTTTTCAAGAAAATCTCTCTGATGAGAGGCAGTTTCAGCTTTGTTTGTAGCCCACAAAGTAATTTTGTCCGACAGAACATTTTTATTCTCTAGAAATAAAAACTAATTATAATCAATACTTGAAAGATATATTAAGTACAAAAGTTACCTTTAGCAGACACCTTCTTCAAAATAGTTTTCAATGGCTTGGATTTTGGCATTCGAAACTTGTCTGGGGTCACTTTGGTCCAATCAGTGTTCAAAGCAGCTAGAAAAGAAAACGGATGAGTCAAATGTATATTTTTAACAACAAAACAACTTTGCTTTTAATTTTGTTTTCTATGTGTAACCACAAGGAAAATGATATAATATTTTAACTTCTTGGTATGGGACATTCAGGTGTCTTTATCAATTCATGTTTACAATACTTACACTCGAACGAGTAGGTGTTGGTTTGCATGTATGCTGGAAAACCTCCATGTTCCTTCGCTTAGAAGTCATTCCTAAAACAAATGCTATTTGTGAAGTTAATATAAATATAAGTATTGTTTACTTCTACCTGATAATGAACATTCTTCCTCGCCCGAATCCTCCTCAACTGGCTCTACATTTAAATTAATCAATTCATTAATATGTAATTTATAAAAAAGCAACAATTTAGATTTACCTGAATCAGAAATATTGTTGTCAATTTCCTTCTGCATGTTGTCATATTGCTTTTATTGCAAATTAATTATTATTAGCTTTATTAAAAACTTACTAACGTCTCCATCAAATTCTGAATCAAAGCATGCCATCTGAGTACCAATGATATCTTTGACTTTTTCATCAACATCGTCAAATATCTTGGGTTTTTCAGGCTCTTCTCCGGTTCCTCGTAAGTAAATCTTTTCATCTGCAAACTTTTGTTTTCACCTTTTCTTTTGATTTTCATATTTGCCTCGCAGAGTTTTTGCATCTCTGTATTGCTCTCCGGAAATGCTATTAAATTCTTTAGATATTTGCTCCCAAGCTTTCTGCTTTGAATCATTATTCATTTTATCGGTTTTTTGCACTCAATTGTGCTCCTGTATTTCTTAGAAGAATCCATGTCAATAGATATAATATATAATATCCATCACCAAAGAATAATCTACAAATAGGTTTTAGAAAATTTATAGAATAAAATAAGTTATTTATATATGCAAAGGTAATGCACATATTGCAGTTAGAAAAATAACATTTTATACCTACCTACTTGTTTCCCACCAGTAAGTGCAGAAAAAAACTTTAATAATTAGCGATTTATTTCCAAACCAGCATATGTCAAAAGTCAAGTAAAAGTTCAGTTATATGTCAAAACTCGGAAACTAACTAAATATTAACAGTACCAACATAGACTGATCACAGTTCAGCTGAACTGGAGTTCAATTTACATTGAACAACATAATAACAAATAAACCTAGTTCGTAGGCTGATCGACGTTCCGTTGAACTTAAGATCAAAATTGTTTTATACAACCACCCCTTAATGTGTTTGGAGGGTTCGGTAATTGTCTTAGCCGCCTTCCCATAGCATCCCACATGTGCTCAACTGGATTAAGGTCAGGACGTCTGGGAGGCCAAATCAGTGAGAATTTCGACCTCTAGCAGATACTGTTGCACAATTGCAATGTGGGGAGCGTTATCATGCATAAGCACGAAATTTTCTCCAATAAATGGTGGAATGGCACAACATAATCTTCTAAGATATCTTTCCCTTTCTCTGGTAAGCCGCCCTCTTTCTATTCGTACTAACGCCGTGCTGACCTCCAAAGTGATCCCACCGCACACCATCATCGACTCACCGCCATAACTGTTCAAACTGTGAACAATGTTACACTGAGCGTATCGTTCCCCAGGCCTTCTGTATACCCTATTCCGCCTGTAATCGAAAAAAAAAACCTACCTGGATTCATCTGTGAAAAGTATTCTAGACCAATCTTCCATGTTCCTGTTAATATGTTCCCGAGCAAAGTTTAGTCGTTGCCTTCTGTACTCTACAGTAAGTAGCGGACCTGGTGCTGCACTTCTACATCCTTACTAATAAATAAGAAATAAAATTTATTCTATGAATAAAAAAAAGCGTAAATCAAAAACAAATATTTGCTTGTAATAATCACGGAATAAAGTTATACCATGCACAAAACGGTCGGTATAAGTTATACGGAGTGGAAACCTAGTTTAAGTGTGAAATAACCTCAAAAATTTGCGTTCTGTCAGAGATGTTGTTTGAGTTTCTCCGCAAAATATAATGATGGAAATAAACGAAGTCGAAGAAGTTGAAAAAGTAGATAGAGGTGAAAATTTGTGTCAACGTAAAAGAAAAATTTACAAAATCAGTAAGGATCCTTTTCAAATGGACAACGAAACGGAATTTAGAAAGAAGTATAGGTTTACCAAAAAAGGTGTTAGATATTTAATAGAAACGTTTGGAGGAAATTTAAGCGATAACCGCAAAGGTGGTGGAAATTCCTCCTTATTTAAAAATCTTAACAGCATTGCGATATTGGGGGCGTAATGAGGTAAATTATCATACACACATGGTATAGCAAACTGACATTTTATGATTTCTTACTATTATTAGATACAAGATGATGCTGCCGATTTGCATGGATTTAGTCAACAGTCCATTACCAATATTTGCCGAGAAGTAGCTGAAGCTATTTTACTACAAAGGCAACTATTCATTAAAATGCCTTCCACATTAGACGAAGAACTACAAACTATGAACAAATTTCGTGAAATAGCTGCTTTTAAAGGTGTAATTGGAGCTATAGGCTGTACCCATATCAAAATCCCTTCTGTAGGTGGGGATGTAGGATAAATTTATATTAACAGAAAAAACTACAGCTCCATAAATGTTCAAGTAATACTAGCAGATTTATTTTAAATGTGTTATTTCATAAAAGCAAATTGTAGGTGGTATGTAATGCTTCAATGAAAATTAATAATATTATTGCACACTGGAGAGGAAGCACACATGACTCTAGAATATTTAATGAGTGCCAATTAAAAGTGCAATTCGAAAATGGTGTGGAAACATGGGTATGAATCAGAGGGGAGCAGTTGCAAGAGCCATTTTTACAGAGGAAAATTTTTAAAATAAAGTTAAACAATCCATTTTATTTCACATTAACATATGTAGTAATAATAAAAATATACTGGCTATTTTTTATAAACATTTTTAGCTTGTGTTAAATATTCCTGCAGGATTTCTTACTGCAGTTTTACGTTTCGCATCACTTGGGCATGTTGTTCTTTCATCATAATGATGCGTAGATTATATTCCTCTTCCTGCCTTCGAGTTTCTATTTGTCCCTTTCATCCATTGCCTTAAAGGATGCTCTTTTAAAATCAAATTTCCCATTTTTCATTACTGTCTTTCTTTCTTTTGCGACGGGTTCCTAAAATTGAAAGTTCTATTACATTAATTTAGACTATAAACGTTTTTACCTGTGTGTGACAGTTGTCAATAATTATAGTTTCTTTTTCAACAGATTCTTCTATTAAGGTGTTTTCATCGTTATACTGGAAGGATACAAATATTTTTGCCATATATCTACATTGAAATTGTTACTATTGAATTTTACCTGAACTACTGTCACCAGTGGTTTTGCGCATGCCTCTGTTCTTTCTATATGAGTTGCCTCTCAATTGTTGCGTTGACATTCTAAAGTCATATGTTGTATATTTACAAAGCTTAACACAGCACTATTAGTATTAATACACTTTTCCTTCGTCATTGTCGGTAAAGTTCCCTCTTGGATTTTCGAAGTTCTTCGCAAATCATCGTCAGTGTTCATCTAACATATTACTATTATTATATGCAAACATTATTGCTACAAATCTTACCAGAAACGAGTAGTTCGAATCATATACATTACAATCTACATCGAATTCCAAAGGCACCATCTCCACAACTTCTAGTATCTCCGTCGATGGGTGAAGGAGGCCGTTGTCCACCTCCTGTTTTTGTGCATTCTTTTTTATATACAGACATTGCTTTCTTACAAGCCAATTTTATACACTTCCACTGGTTGTGGAGTTGACCGACATCTCGTTTACGTTTGTTCATAGTATTGAATCTGTAAAAAAAACAATACTTAACACCTGCCTTTTAATGCAGAAGTTATATCCACTTATCCGTTATTTCATGCCACGCCTTTTGTGTCTGTTTGTTTGTATTGGTGGAGATGTTTTTATTCTCTACCACATCTATGTAGCTCTTCAGAATTTCTTTAAGTAACTGCTGCAAATGCGTAACCGATATTAATGCAATTTTTACAAATTTCAAATAGGAAAAATATTATTGACATATTGCTTTAAATATAAGACTTACTCCCAATTAACGCTTCTATCACGCTTTTTCGCCATTATAAAAACTTTTTAAACTGATTAATGTAGTTGAAACGTATTACTCGAATGACGTTTAGGATATGTATTTTGTTGCTTCTACTTATATTATACGATTCCAACACTACCGATACTAATTGCAACGTTGTCACGACATGATGTTGACATAAGTTCTGGATAACTATTCTAGATTTATACGCAATATATTAGTAGAATACCTTACGCCGACTTTAAACCGTGTATATCTATTCCTAGTATAGAAGAGGTTCAACTTATTTATCGCATTTTTATTAGGAAGGCTGCTAGACCTTAAATCCGCCTGCGAGTCGTCTCCGGGCCGTATTTTGGCTAATTCTGACCTTGTAACGCTCCAAAAATTCATTTTGAAGCGAGGTACTGCCCACAAATCGTTGCCGAAGGGTACGTATTCGTAGAAAACGATCCTGATCAAGATCTCTTGGACGACCCTGACCTGGTCTTCTTGCGTTACTTCCAGTTGTCAGAAATCGTCTCTGGACTCTAGAACTGGGTAACTGATTTACATTAAATCGTTAGCCAATTCAGCTTGAGTGTAACCTTCTTCACGAAGAGTAACGATTCTTGTGCAATCAGCTTCACTTAAATTTCGCTTTTCTAATCGCTGTGGGTTCATTTTGCAGAAAAATACTCAATACAAAGCCACAAGGTGTTGTCAGATGAACACACATCAAATTTATGAGATTGAAATAAACCACTTTTATCACATTCTAGAACTCTTGGCAAAAAGAAGCAAAAAAACACCGCCGTTTTTACAATTTCTTAGATAAAACTCCGGCAAAAAAAACAAGAGACAAAAATATATGAGATCAAGACATTTAAAAAATTAAAGAGATTTCTTTTTAAAAACTTTTTAAAATTATGCGTTAAATTTGGCGAGCAGTGTATATGGAAAGTAGTGCATCAATGGTTAAATTATCATTCATTCATTCATTCAAGATAGGGTGGGCACTTGATGTTCGGGCACTTGAGCAAGGTGCTCATTGCACCATCCCTATTGATTCTCTTATTTCCACTCGAGCAGCTTGGTGTTCTCTATAAAGCTCAGTATCTTGCCCAGTGGACACTTGAGGACCTTCGAGGGCTCTAATAGATCTCTCCCGAAGTACTTCTGCCTAAGTACCTTAAGTTCCTCACAAGTGCAGATTACATGTAAACTCGTTTCCTCCTGTAGTTCGCATCTTCTACACCACGGTTCGCTTACACGGCCTGTGTTGTATAGATGCTTTTTCAGGGGACAGTGTCCAGTTACCAACCCAGTAATGGTCTTTTAACTTCTTTTTTGCTGCGCCTGAGTAGGTTATCAGCGAAACTACCATTCCCATCCTCTATCAGCGTTTTGGTATGGAATTGACCTTCAGTCGACCTCCATTTCTTTGTACTTTCTTTATCAAACCAGGTCCAGATCTCCCTTCTTGCGGAGTCCTTAGTGATATCACATACGGGCTCTGGACCCGTGAAGTGTCTCTTAGAGCCCTCCTTGGCTAGTTCATCGGATATTACGTTGCGCTTTATATCCTCATCTCCCGGCACCCAAATCAGAGACACCATGTTGTCTCGTGCCAGTGTATTGAGGGATAGTTTGCAGTCTCTAACTAGTTTTGACCTAGTTACTGAGTTCGAGATTGCCAGTTGATTCCTATTTATTTATTTTGATTTCCTATTCCTGAGAGGAACTAGAGGCAGTCTAGTTAAATTCTGTTTTAATCTTAACCTTAACATAGCAAAATGGGAGGTAACTTTGTTGACAACGTATGTTTTTTCCAAGATAGTTCACAGTCCATAAACAGTCCTAAGAACTTTACAGAATTTTCAAGAGAGATAGGTTTAAACGTAATTGTTAGAGACATTATTTTTGAACGATTCAGTAAAAGTTTGTTTGTTTACCCCCGCTCGGTCTTGCACTTTCAGTGTTCGATATAGTTTCGTTTCATCCCTTGCAGATACGGTAATAGTGGTGTCATCAGCAAAATTAATCAGATGACCGCAGCATGTGTAGCTTCGCAAATCATTCATGAAACATGAACAATGGCGCTCCAAGGACCGAACCCTGCGCCACTCCCAACTCAATACTCTGAATATCCGACACTTCACCGACGATGTCACAGTTTAAACCAAATCAGTTCGGTCATAACATGAGTCATCGTACTACCAGTGTGAAATTGACTATTTAATAATAATAGTCTTTATTACGCAAAGAAAGAAGAATAATAACAAATAAAAGACAATATAAAAAAATAAATGGGATATTTGCGTAACTCTAAGGCGAAGTTCAGCCAGGCTGCTTTTCAACTTAACCTAATATGAAACAATCACACTCAAATAAGGCAATGCGTACGACGCTACAGTAAATATAACCACCACAATTACTGCTAAAATCACTCCTCCCCAATAGCTTCCACCCCAACGAAAACCGCAATGCACATTAAAAAGTATTTCAATTGTTTATAAAAAGTCTACTACGCAAGCATCAACCACCCCCCTGCTCAGCAAAGAGAAGTTTCCGTAAATTATTTTTAAACAGACCCAAAGATCCCGAAACAGCATGTTCTGGCAAACCATTATAACAGACATATATCTGATAAGTAAAAGAAGACTGGTACAAACTAGATCTGTGAGGTGGCGGTGATAATTTACCTCGAAATCTGGTCTGCAAATTGTGAACATCGGTTCTGTACCGAATCTTGCGATATAAGTATGGAGGTGTTTTAAATGAAAGTATCTTGTGATACAGAATCAGAGTCTGCAAGCGACGTCGATAATACATATTGAGCCAAGAAGCACTTCTCAACTTGTGAGAAATGTGATCGAATTTCCGCACGCCATATATAAATCTTAAACAGGCGTTCTGAACTTTCTGTATACGGTTTCTAGTCATATAATCTAAAGAAGCATGATAGACTGGTGAACAATACGAAAATTGAGATAAAACAAATGCCTCGCACAAGTTTTTCTTGATTTGCTCGCTAAGGGCATGACGGTGTGGATACAATCTTTTAAGATTAGCATACGCATTATGGATAGAATTAGAAACATGATCCCTATATCTAAATGAATTGTCAATAACTAAACCAAGACACTTAGCCTTCTCGGCAATTGGAATTTTAACATTATTAATTTCAACACGAAACACATTAGATAGGTTTTGACAGGTTTTCTTGCTACCGAAAAGAATAAATTTAGATTTCGCGGAATTTAAGACAAGGTTGTGCTGCAATGATCTTTTATACAAAAGAGCAAGATCGCTATTAATATTATCACAAGCATGCCTCCAATTAGATGCAGCGAAACTGTAATACAGTTGCGTGTCGTCAGCGTATGTATGAAAGTTACAGTGGTTTAAGTTAGAAAGCAGATCGGAAGTATATATAGTAAATAATAAGGGGCCTAAAATAGAGCCTTGCGGCACACCACTACATACATTGCGCCTATCCGAAAATTGATCATCAATCCTAACGGCCTGTGTGCGATTACCCAAATAACTGCGAAACAGAGAGATAGATATACCATCAAACCCAATACATTTTAGAATAGATGTTAGGACTTCAAAATTAACAGTATCAAAAGCTTTAGTGTAGTCAAGTAATACCAAACACGTAACCATACCCTTGTCAGTCGCCTCCAAAATATCGTCCGTAATTTTAAGGAGAGCGGTCTCACAACTGAAATTAGCACGAAACCCTGACTGGGTAGGTGGAAGGATATTAAATGTCGTGAGGTATTCCTTCAGCTGGACCGCAATTACTCTCTCCAAAACCTTAGACAAAACCGGTAAAAGGCTTATGTACCC
Organism: Protaetia brevitarsis; assembly: GCA_004143645.1. Taxonomy (NCBI): domain Eukaryota; kingdom Metazoa; phylum Arthropoda; class Insecta; order Coleoptera; family Scarabaeidae; genus Protaetia; species Protaetia brevitarsis. Next base: position 299,893 of record RXPK01000185.1, read on the forward strand.
TTCAAATGATTCATTGATAAGATTTTTGATATCAAACACTTGATCTCTAGTTAGAGGCATTTCATTTAGCCACTGCACGTACAAAAATCACAATTTGTCTATTCAAAAAAGGCAATAAAACAGCAAACAATTGCGGAGCAGTCAGGCACGCGTTACTCTCTTGGCATTGCACACACGTATGGTGTATTTCAAATTTCAAATATCTACTCGGTTAGAAGATGTCCACACGTGAACAGCTGATTCGCATGTTGATATTTACTTTAACCTTTGTGTTACCTGTGTAAAGCTTTCGTGAAATATTTCGTTTTTGTGAACTTATTATCAGAATTATTATTATTCTAATTTATATTACTGTGTTTCCTTTTGCATTAGCCATTGTGATTTGTGTGTTTTAGTTCTTTTTTTCTTATGTATACTAATAGAAATGCGGCTTTTTTTAAAGAGAAGAACATGCTCAATAGATATTTCAAAGATGTTTTTGCAAGAATATCGTTTCGCAGTTTATTTGATATTAAAATTATTTTTAGAACCGAGTTCAGGGAAAATATGAATATATTCAAAATTACCGGTTATAATCACATGCCAACTTCATAGTGTATGTGGTGTATATATATATTGTTATGGAGAGATTACTTGATATTCTACTATTATTTTAAAAAGGGAATGTTACTATTTTACTTAGTTATATTTTAAAACTTATTAGATATAATAGAAAAAGGATATAATATGTAGCAGCAGATAGCTAGACGATGTCCAGGTGATGTAGGTAATCTCTGCATTTGGCAAGTCCTTCGAGGCATTTTCCTTTAAAATTTTCCCTTCAGGAAGCAAGATGATCAGCAGTGATACACCTACACATCGAAAATGAATATTAGAATTTGTATAGTATTTTATTACAATAGCTATTGACAGATCAAATTTGGGATCCACCTTTAATTCAAGTGAACAGTTGTAATTTCTTTTACAGAGTATTTATTTCTTTAAATTTTTGTTTAATAATGTTTTTATATGCATTGGCAGTCCAATTGCTTTGATATGTCAACTGAAAGACAGGGTAAAATTGCTGGAAATTGGATTCTGTAACAATTCTATGTGTATAAATGGTTGCCTACCTTTTGGGGGCACAGTAATGAATATTAAGATTGTTGTTTTTTATAGTAATAAGCGTTTAAAAATTTCAAATGTATTTTTCTCATAATTCAGAGACTCATACCTTTGTTATATAAAAAGTGTAAGGTGATTCCAGATTTTGTAAATTTATTTATTTTCACTTCGTTGAAAGATCTGACAATCCTGTCGATCACATGGCCATTCTCATATGTAAAACAATGGAGGCTCCTCATTTCGGTTATAATAACGGAATTTCTCAGACAGTTGGTCTCCTTGACGAAGACAATCGCTTTCAAGTCAGTTAAAACATTTTCAATTCGAACCATTCACTAACCGAGCCTTGTTCGAGGCAGACGCATGTCAGTTTGTTGTCGTAAAATTTAACGGCAATTTCGATAAAATCCAAATTTATTCCAAATTTCAACCTAAAAAATAATTGTTAATTGTTTAAGCAAAGTTTATCACATACATTTTATTCCAAATTACACACGATTTTTGGGTAATTTTTCTTCAACGACGATTTTTCCGAGTAATGTTCCTGTCCTGAGCGACCCATCCTCTCTGATCTGAAGTACCTATTTTCGATGTACCCGAACCAGAGTCCATATCCGACCTGACCACCGATGATCGCAGAATTCGGCCCTGTAAAAAAGGTACTCCTCGTCAAATCTACCTAAAAAATAAACGTACTATTTCAATTCTAATCTAAATTGAATTGTACTTATAAGAAATTTTATTTTAATCCGTTCTGCAAAATTTGAGGTTAGAAAATCGTTTGTAACACAGCTAAGCGGTCTCCAGTTACTTTGGGGAAATTTGTGTAATTAGGTTTATAAGTATTTATTATGTTTTTACGTTACGAACCAATATCCAGTGATTTACCATCAAGGTTGGCTACTCTGTTTCACACGTCTATTTAAACCTAGCTTAACTCCATTTGAACGGTCAGAAAACGCGGGAATTTTAAAATTTAACTTAAACGTATTCACGTTCGAAACTATGAATTTAAATTGCAAAAAGTGGAATTACTAAGTAAAATTTTAGTGTTATTAATTAAACGGACTCACGGATTTACCTGAGATAAATATCCAAAGATTTATGTCTGATTATAAACAAATTCACATTAAGTAATTTCTTTTATTAAATAAAATCACTTTTATTCGCACTTAAATGTTTCATTTACACATAAGGGATTGAATACGATTGAGGCATAACATTATCATGCCTATGAAATCATTTAAACTGGTCTTAAACATTGAATTTGAGGGAGAGGACAATTGACAACATCATCCTACCACATCTCTATGCGTACTGAGTTAATATATAAGAGAGTTAACGAGCTATTCAATATTTTTTTATGTCACCGCCCTCGATCGGAATTTCTCGCCCTGCATGCCATCTGGCTGGTGAGACAGAACACTTCTAAATCAAAATTATAAAAAATAGATGACACTGGTATATATAAAACTTGATTTTTTTTTTCTAACTCAATTAATGTATTTCTTTTAAAATTAATTTTTTTTAATCCGGGCTGTATGCTACTGTGTAGCGTAACAATATATATATGTTGAATCTACTTGGTTTAAAGATGGCGCAAGGTCAAATTTTTGTGTCTCCAGAAAACCTATGTAAAAAAAAATTCATGTCCGTACTGATTGACTTATACTGTGACGATGTTAACATACAATTGCCGTCCGTTGAGAAATTATGTTAGTAAACGCAAAGGCTGACGATGGATACCAAGTGCCTGCAACTTACAACTGATTACCTCTCTGTCAATGGTGTCGAAAGCAGAGGAGAGGTCGAAAAAGAGAGCCGCCACTTTATAGCCATGCTTAAGTTGGTTGTAAATAAGGTCTGTTAGGCTGATTGTTCCTGATTCAGTTAAACGACCTTGCCTGAAACCATGCTGACATCTACTCAATAACTGATATTTGTTCAGATGGTTATCAATTTTTTGATGCAATAATTTCTCAAATACTTTTGAGAAAATACACAGTATTTAAAGTCGTTAAAGAGTAAGCCAGCATGTCAAGGTTCTCTTGTTTTAGGTTCCTCACAAACGAAATGTAAACTTCCTCTTTTATATCATTTATGTATTTCAGCCTACATTCTAAACTGAGCTTTGAAGAGCCATGTGATTTATAAATACATACAAATATCACGAGCATTAGAAAGATTCCAGGAAATATTGAATTTTCATAATTTTTTATGTAAAAATGTGCTTTTAGTGTACAGTATATCACACAATATACTGTGAGTCTGGGGTTGTGGATGGTTTCTCATTTCACAGCGAACAAAGCTTTTGGCCGTTGTTACTATTAAAATAAATACACTTTTAGAACGCAATTTGCTTATTTATTTGAGAAAACACAAAACACGACATCATCACAACATGAATACTACTCTCGCTCTTTTCACCTCCTAGCGTCTGTCTGTTTTTTTTTTTGCAGTGAGAGGTTTGTCAACTTCTTAGTTTATGTAATACTGATGCCCTCCCTCAAACCTGGCAATCTTACAAATACTTAAGCTGGTTTTTACACTTGTCAATTTTTAAATCAATAACTAGGACTTCGATACCTTGATGTCAATAATGGTTTTACACTTGTCAACTTCTAGTTCGATTTTAAGTTCAATTTCTGTTCAAGTTTAAGATGATATGCAACTGTTTTACATCAATCAAGAAATTGATTGATTTCAAGAACCTGGCCAAGTTCTAGAAACTAACATACTTGGAACATGTTCTATTTTTGCATCAAATTATCTGCAATTGTGTAGGAATTTCCGTAATTGGTACTCGTGAAATAATTGACTCAGATTAATGTTATAACCTGGTTACCGAGGTATAGTTCGCAGTACTATTGTACAATTGTGGTTTGGTTATACTTCTGGTCATGTTATATATATTTGGTTACATCCACGTTGTATTATTGTACCCACCTGTTTTAGTTTCGATATTTACTATTTGTATATTTAATCATTTATTGGCAGTTATTATTTGATTCTTCTGAAAAGGTATCTAAATTGTACATATATATTTTTTGTTTTGTATAAAAGTCCTTGTAGAAAATGAAAAAAGTTATATCAAGAAGACGACAAGAAAGACTGTCTAAGTTAAGGAAAACTGTATTTTCCTTAATGTTAATCGAAGTGATGAAGATTACAGCTACTCTGAAACCAACAAGATGGTGGTGGATCAGACCATGGCTAATTCCCAAAAAGGGAAATTTGAACTTAGTTTGCCATGAATTTAAACAAGATCCAGAACAATTTCAGTGTTTCTTGAGAATGAACAGTAACACTTTCACCAAGTGTTTAACTTTAATTGAGAACGCAATATCAAAAGAGGATTCTTTTTTAAGAAATGCAATACCTGTCAAAGCAAAATTAATTATCACTTTGAGATTTCTGGCTACATGTGAAAGATATCGAAGCCTTATGTACACATTTCGCATCGCAGAATCTACAATCTCCCTCTTTGTTCCTAAAGTCTGCAGATGTATATATGACGCTTTGAAAAAAACTTATTTAAAGGTAATTATATTTAGACTGTAGCTGCATTCGTTTGTGCAAAGATTCGACGAAAGCAGCTTGTATTATGTGGATATCACAGTTATGAATATTTTGTTAAGTACCAAATACAGCTGCAGAATGGCTAAATATTGCGCAAGTTTTTGAGGACACTTGGAATTTTCCCAATACTGTTGGGGCTGTGGATGGAAAACATATAATATTCAGAGAAAATAGTGGTTCCATGTGCTTTAATTATAAACATCAACATAGTATTGTATTACTGGCTGTGGTGGATGCCAATTACAATTTTTTATATGTTGACGTTGGCAGTAATGGGCGTATTTCTGATGGTGGAGTTTTCAGAGGCAGCTCCTTGTGTTCTGCAATTTCACGAAATACCATAAATTTGCCAGAGGATAAGCCTTTGCCTGGTTGACAGGATGCTGTGCCTTTTGTTTTTGTTGCGGATGCAGCATTCCCATTAGCGGCACATATTTTAAAACCTTTTCCTTTTAGAAATATGGATGAACGTCAGCAAAATTTTAATCACAGGCTTAGTAGAGCACGAAGAGTTGTCGAAAATACATTTGGCATTCTGGCCAATAGGTTTAGAATCCTCCTACCGCCCATAAATTTAAGTGTAGAGAAGGTGCAAGATATTGTCTTATGCTGTTGTGTACTACACAACTTCCTGAAGAAAGAAAATGAGACCTACATAAGTACAGATAGTAATGACAATTGTAAATTTTTATATGGATTGCGTAGCCAAACAAGCAATCGAAGCTCTACTTATGCTGCTAGGATACGAGAATTCACAGCATATATCAATAATGACTAATAAAATACTTACATTTTGTTAATGTTAAGCTTTCGTTATATATATATTAAAATATATTTAGTAGTAATATTGACTAGCAAAAATCTAGCAAAATGTTTTATTATTCACACATCTATTACAATTCCGTATTCAATTTTTCATAAATTAAATTTAATATCTGCATCTTTAATATATTTACCACCTGCAGATCTGTAATTATTGTCATCTCTGAAACTACCATCCTATAAAAAAAATTTAATGATTTTAGATATTTAATATGTGTAGTTATATTAACATACTGTCCAAATATTTCTAAGTTATCAACTGGCTCGTTTTTGTCTTGGTTTAATGCCGTTACAGCCGGAGCCAATAAATTAGCAGTGTTATCCTGATCACGCTTTCGTTTTTTTGGTCTTGATGGTGTATTATTTATATTATTTGATGTTGTTGATGATCCAGGTTGTTCAAACGGAATTTCCAAACCATTGTTAATCTCATCCTGAGTACAATACTTCTGTATTCTTAAAGCAAACAAAAAATTAATTTTTAACTAGTAACACTCATTACATATAACATTACTTCCTGTTCTTCCACATTTTCATCTATTTCCAAATTACTTTCACCCTTTCTCTCTGCAGTTGTGCCGGAGAGAAAAGCCAATTCATTGTAGCACCACCACGTTGGGACATAAATGGCGTTGCTACCTGCACCACTTACCTCTGTTTTTTTTTTATCTTATTGTATTCAACAAAGTATTGCGTTCGTAAATTATTAATTTTTTTATTTATGTCCACATGCATATTCTCTGTAACAATAACAACTTGATGTAGTACAAACTGTAGTGGATACAATACACTAAATTTCATGTGGTGAACTTACTTCTTCAAATCATTACATATTTCTTTATATGATGCAATTAGCATATTTTTATTTTTATAATTTGGAGATCTCACATCGTATAAATTTGGATGCTGCCCATAAAAAAAAATAATTTTTGGGTAGCATTTCGATCAAATACAAATGGCATCTGCAATATAACAACGCATTAAATATTCAGAATTGCAAAATTAGGGATAACACTTACTGTAATTGTAGAAATATATTCCAAATCTTTCAACAACAAAACTGTTAACTATAGCACGCGAAAGTTTATTCAGTTATACCAATACAGATGTGTATGTGTATCTCTCATCAAGAAATCCACCATAAATCCACAAAAAAATCTTCGAAACAGAGAATGCTTAACCTCAAACCTTTACCCGCCTTTGTTTTAAGTATGCAACATCACTCCAAGAAATAATAATATTCCTGTTGTGACAGAGCGCTACCACCCCGAACGATACAAATGAAACTAACCGATTCTAATATTCCCGATTTCAAGTTCTATTAATTCACAAATGTAATACAGCAGCAAGTTCTATTTTACGAAATAGATATTGATCTCTATGAAGATCCTAATATTTATTGACAAGTATAAAGCGGCGATAACTTCTAGTTCAAGAACTATAAATTGATCAATTTTAAAGTCTAGAAATGGATGAAAATATTGACAAGTGTAAAACCAGCTTTAAAAACAATTATTCTATTTTAAATTTAACATTTTCGCCAACTTAAAAAAAATTCCTAATTGCTAATTAGTACAAACATAGTTTAATCTTATAATTCGCTTACCTATCAAATCTAATACAAAATGCAACTTAACATCAAGGTGTTTTTTACATCCTTTATTATTTTGAAAATTTTGCAAAAGTTTAATTGTTCTTTGATTGTTTTCGTGTACAACAAATGGTAATGCATAACTAATATTTAAATCGGATAACAATTTTTTAATATACATGAGTTCACATGACGTTGCACATACAACTACAAATTTCGATTCTGTACTTAATAAAGTTACAATTATTTCTAAGAACTCTAAGAAATTAAATTATTAAACAATTTAAAACAGTATCCAACTACAGATTTTCTTTCTTCAATATCATTAGCCCAATCCACATTTGAGTAACCTACTAAAGCATCACTAGAACTACGAAAATATAATCCATAATCAATTGTTCTTTTAAGATATCCTAGCCCTCGTAAAGCCACGTCCGACGCAAGCCAAGGCATATGTGCTCAGATCTTGAAAAGCAAAAAAGGTTGTCGGATATTTTACCCAATTGTAGTACTGGTGGAAATAAACAAAAAAGTCTTAGTCAACATGGGTCCGCAATTCAACTGTTTTTGACATATAGTCGATTGCATATTGTTTTAGTAGAATAAAAATTTTCAAACAAATTCTGATCGCAATGAAAATTAAACAAATGTTTATTAAAAGTAAAACTAAAGAAATTGTTCCAAATGTCCACCGTTCATTTCTAAGCACGCTTCACACCTTCTTATGAAAGATCGACGCAATCTTTCGAAAATTCCTGGAGTCCTCCGAATTTCCTCGCAACAATTTACGATTCGTTGCCTGAGTTCTTCCAAATTGTTTACAGATCGTGCGTACATTAATTGTTTTAGATGCCCCCAAACATAGAAGTCTAGAGGTGTCAGGTCAGGGGACCTAGGAGGCCATGCAGTTAGTCCACCCCGTCCTATCCACCTCTCGTTGTAATCTTGATTTAAGAAATTTCTAACTACGATGGAAAAATGCGCAGGAGCTCCATCGTGCATAAACCACATATTTAATCTGTTAAAAAGTGGCACGTCTTCCAACAAAACGGGTAATTCATTTCTTAAAAAATTCAAGTATACTTGTCCCGTTAAACGATTAGGGAGAAATACTGGACCAATTAAACAGTCTCCAAAAATAGCAAGGCAAACATTTAGCGAAAAACGGTTTTGGTGATGCAGTTCAACAACAGCATGAGGATTTTCATCTGCCCAGACGTGATTGTTATGAAAATTGAATATTCCGTCTCTTGTAAACCCAGCCTCGTCACTAAATAAAATCTGAGTCGCAAAATTAGGAGTTTCTGCCAGCTTTCGTAAAACCCAATGACAAAAAACCCTACGTGCATCATAATCGAGAGGAGCAGGAACTTGCACGCGTTGAATGTGGTAGGGATAGAGCTGCTGTTCCCGCAGAATTCTCCAAATGAGAGGATGACTGACGTTCAGTTCTGCGGCAAGTCTTCGGGTGCTAATATTTGGGTTGTCTTCTACCCGTCTCAAAATATCTAATTCTACTGCGGGAGAAGAAACTGATCTAGGTCTACCAGAACCACCATTAATTTTAAATGAACCAGTTTCGGACAGCCGGATATGAAGTCTTGAGAAAATCTTAGCACTCGGTAACAACCGATTTGGAAATTCTTCGGCATACATACACCGTGCTTCAGTGGCATTACCATTCGCACAACCGTACATAAAATGCATATCGTCCATTTCTGCATTTGTGTACTTATGCATAATTTGAGAACAAAAGAAAATTGTCGCAAATGATAAATAATCTGATGACAGATGTCTGACAGAACTTATCTTAAGTCACAATCAGTTGTTTGACAAAGGGAACTATTCTCAAAACCGAAAAATGTTTTTTTTTTATTTTAAAATATGCAATCGATATATGTCAAAAACAGTTGAATTGCGGACCCATGTTGACTAAGACTTTTTTGTTTATTTCCACCAGTACTAATTGGGTACAATATCCGACAACCTTTTTTTAACACACTGTATATTGCTCAAAAGATCACAATGGATATAAGAGACGTCAATATATAATAATAAATACATAAAATTCACAAAATATGTCTACAAAACATAATAATAATAATAATAATAATAATAATAATAATAATAATACGTATTTATTGCCCAACAGAATCTTAAACATATTCCAATTACAGAACAATACATAACAAAAAGTACAGTGGGAGTTACACATCATAGACAATAATATACTTAGAACTAAAACTTAAATCTAACAAGAAAGAACACAATGAATCTTAAGGGTGATATTTGTTGAAGTTTTCGCAAATGGATTTTTTCAAGTCTCTCAGTTTTTGAAAATAAATATCGCTTACTTCAGCAATCATATTGTAATTCTTACACATGACGTACAATGGTGACTTAAGCAATATATTGGTTTTTGGAAATTGTAAATAAAACTAAGTAGATAATCTAATATGAAAAGGCGGTACAAAGAAGTTACATTGGCTTAGGAGCTGTGAGCAGTCAACAGTGTTGTGGATAAGGTTGTATAGAAAACAAATGCTAATAGATATCCGACGGAAGGACAAAGATGGTAAATCAAAGCGGGATATATAATAATGTGGGATGACCAAAGTTAAATATAAATAATATTATCTACTTGATACCTTAAATATTTCGCAAATTTACGTTGAAGTTGCTTTAGTAGACGTTTTTGATTACAATAATAAGGGTACCAAATCAAGCAAACATATTCTAATCGAGATCTCACTAAAGCAAAATAAAGGCATTTGAGTACCTCAGTATATGACAAGCACTTAGTATGTCTAATTATAAACCCTAATGATTTTCTTGCTTGTGTACATATGGTTTGAACGTGATCGTTAAACGACAGCTTATGGTCAAAAAGTACCCCTAAATCCTTAACAAGATCAGTAGGTATTAAACTAATAGAATCGATAGCGTAATTATAATCAATTGGATTAAGCCTTCGTGCCTAAGTCATAATTTTACGCTTGTTTATGTTTATTGGAAGACTGTTGCATGTGCACCACAAGAAAATTTTATCCAGGTCAGACTGAAGTTCTTCGCATTCAGCAGCATCAGTTATACAACGATATAATTTCAAATCATAGAATAGAAGTTTGTGCGACGATATGATATTCGTAAGATCGTTATTGAAAATTATAAATAGTAAAGGACCTAGGTTGGATCCCTATGGTACACCTGAGGTAGCAATAAAGGAACTATAGCCATTGTAATGTACATACTGCGCTCTGTCCTTTAAGTATGTTTCAAAAAAGGATGTTAGTGGGACACTAAATCCAATGGTTTGAAGCTTATGTAAGAGATCAATTGAAAACATAGAAGTTACATATTAAAATATTCTACTAAGGTGTAAAAGCAATTTTCATACAGATAATAATACTCTCGCTCTTTTCACCTGCTAGCGTCTGTCTGTTTTTTTTGCAGTGACAGATTTGTCAACTTCTTAGTTTATGTAATACTAAGCCCCTCCCTCAAACCTAACAATCTTACAAATACTTAAAAACAATTATTCTATTTCAAATTTAATTTTTTTTTGCAAACTTCAAAGTTATTTTCAGTTTTGCAAAAGTTTAATTGTTCTTTGATTGTCTTTATATACAATAAATGGGAATGCATAACGAATATTTAAATCGAATAACATTTTTTTAATATGCATGAGTTCACATGAAGCATCATTAGAACTACGAAAATATAATCCATAATCAATTGTTCCTCTAAGATATCCTAGCCCTCGTATAGCCACGTCCGACGCAAGCCAACGCACATGTGCTCAGATCTTGAAAAGCATTTGGTTTGGTGTGGACGGGATGATCGAACGTTACCATTGGTGTTGGAAGGCATTCGCTCTTGTGTCGGTGCGTCACACGCTACACTGGATAATAGGATAATAAATATAAAAAAATCTAGAGCTCTATTTATTTATATAAAAAATATAAATTATGGTTTTCAATCTCTTTTTTTAGTTGAGATGCTACATTATTGCATACACATCTAATCGCACTTGATGTTGACGGCGCCTGCGCAGTGTTTGATTTCTGGCGTCTTTATTCAAATGAAATTCAAGTAATCTACTCTTTACAAACTCAATCTTTAGATCACTCTCTGAAAGTGTTCTTATTGCAGTAACAACATTCTCGAATCCTACCAGCATCGATAACAACAAAAAAACATGCCACGTCGGATTCATAGAACTCTTCCTAATTTTTTAATTCTCTAAATATATATTATAATAGTACTAACCTACAAACTTATTATACACAATACTCTTCTTTCCTTAAGCTATAAATCTACGCAAGAAATTTTCGATTATGGAAGGAATAAGTGGTTGAGCATCAGAATTACGATTAGGTATTGAAGTGGGTGTGGATTCAGGAACAAATACTCTTCGGTGGGTAATTATTGGTCTTGTGAATTGGCATCATTAGAGCCTGTTGATAAACTAGGTACATTGCTCCACCCTCTAGCATCCATTTCTAAGTCTTCATGCTTATTTATAGTATATACTGAATTGCGTGATTTCAAGCTTGAACATTAATTCACTAGGTGTTTTTAGTGTTACTGAAGAAAATGTATTTGTATATGCAAACAGGAACTTTTGTAGTTTGTGTTCGTGCTTTATCATCTCTCTCTTTTTATCCTGATACAATGCCTTTTCCAATGCAACCTTAGTTGTGTAGACGGATCGTTCAGCGCTTCCGCTAGACGTTGGGTAATAAGGTGGAAAATTTATTAACTTACCTTTTCCTATGCAAAATTTCCCAAATTCTTCGCCATTAAAGGGAGGACCATTATCAACTATCAATGTTCTCGGTAGTCCTAGTCTTGCAAAGACATTCCTCAATTTCTCTAGTGTCTAAATTACATTTGTAGCGTCTTTCATAATAGAAATTTCTAACCATTTAGACGTAGTATCCATAATAAGTACTTCAAATTTTTCAATAAATAGTTACACAATACTTTGGCAACCTATAGGAGTTTTTATTAGCTCATTAAAGCTGCACATTGACTTCACTAAATCTCTTGAAAGTATCTATTAAATAAAAAGCATCATTCTTTACTGTTTTTAACTACTGACGCAGTTTCTTTATTAGCAGAACCTACCAGATTTTCATTGTTTGAGGAAAATTCTCTTCCTCCTCCATTTTTCCCGTCTCCTTCTGCCGTACTAGTGACTTCTTCAGACTCTGCGTAATTTACTCTTGTTGACTTGTACATCTTTGTCACATGACCTTGTTTCTTGCATGTCCAATCCTTTGCCTGACAGGTCTTGACATCGTTAGTTTACCACATCTAAAGCATTTACTGCTCGTTGATGTTTTAATATTCGATTTTACCTCTTTCTTATCTTTCCCATTTTTCACCCATACACTGCCTTCATTTTTTGAACTAACGGCCTTTACACTACTAGGTTATCGCAACACACTGCTTTCAATTTGTACTACTTCTTGGGCTAATGCAATTTCACATGCCTTACTAAATGACGAGTTTTAGCTTTGTGTTAATAGCCTGTCTTGAATGAGTTCATTTACCAGACCGCACACAAATTTGTCCCTTAAAGCAGGATCTAAAAAGGCACTGAATTCATACAAATCTGCTTGATTCTTTAGTTGTTCTATGTACTGTGACACTGATGATTCACCTCGTTGGATTTTATAGAATTTGCAAGTTTCATAAATTACAGATCGTTTCAGCATCAATCTACATGTTAGAACGGTTTTTAATTCGTCATACGACTTTCACGCTACCGTATGGGGCTTTATACACGTTTTTAACCATTTATAAGCTTCATCCCCTATTACAGTAACAAATAAATCTACCTAATCCTTTTCTTGGACTTGATTGCACTTAAATGGATGATCCAGATGTTCTAAGTAATGGCCGATATCTGTTTTATTTAAGTCAATCTGTTCGACATTACCAATTATAGCCACTTCCTAGGTTACATACCTTACACCATCTGACAGTATTTACAAAGATAGCTAATACAGTTTGTTCTATCATCTCTTTGTCAAATATTACATAAGGGGTTAAGTTAATTATAAATCAACAACACTACCGGTTCACATGTTACTTTATTGTACTCATATAACTACACTACATACATTATACACCTCTGATGTGTTACAGCATCATCATGATATCAACCTACGATCTTATTCTACACAACAACTTGCTTTTTAATAACATATATTAATTTGGAAATGTGAGAGGACTATAACACATTCATACAAAAGTATGTTCCGCACCAGCTAATAATAATAATGCACATACATAAATCCGGTTTAACATTTACGATTAGAAAACAAAACATATTTAACATACAATAGTTATTTTTAACTCACAATTATAAAATACATCTTTGTTATTAAAAAAACAGCAACATAAGAATTTACTCCAATTTTCAGGATTCCTTTTCGTTTAATTTACATTTTCATACATTCATTTTTAAATTATGAAATACTATATACGTCTGTTGCCCAACATCTTTCAGTTGTATTGCATTTATTTTGAGTGTGTGGTGATTTTCAAGACATTACGATTAGGGAGTCCGTTTAGTAAGTGACAAAAGGAGTAAGAAAAACCTATATTGATATTAGGGCTGTCGAAACGGTTATCTGCTGCTCTACCGGGCCTTTGTATTCGCATTATTTGTATCGAAATACTTGAATTTAATGGAATAACAAGTGCTTTGCTGTACCCCAGTCCATTGCAGACGCCACAATGTCGCAATTACCAAATACTTTAACACCGGCAGAAGTTGACTTAACACCGAAAACAGCATCGTTAATTACCGTTCCAGAAAACGTTTGGGGACGATTGTTCCCGACTTTGGAATGTCTATCTGCTTACGATTTGAAGAGTACGACGTTTAAATTAGGAAAAAGCGAAGACTGTGATTGTATAGTGACTCAAGAAAAGTTGATTCGGAATAAACTTGAAAATATAAGCCGAAAACATTTTGTCATAATTAAAGAGAAGAACAAGCGGGCGTATATTAAGGATTTAAGTAAGAACCGGCCTTTTTTGAATGGGGAGAAGATTGGGAGAAGGCGCACACATATTTTGCAAAATGATGACGAAATTTTCATTGGATTTCAGGCACTAAGGGTTTTTCAATATAAACATTTTGTTGAGGGTTGCGTGGATAATCTCTTACCGCCTGTATTAAAAAAAAAATACCATTTGTCGAAAATTTTAAGAAAAGGGGCTTGTGGGGAAGTGAGGCTTGTACTACATAGGGAAATGTGCCAAGAATATGCTATGAAAAAATTACAAAACCATCTAAAATTGACGATATGAGACACAAAAAGGCCATAAATAAGGAAGCAAACATATTGTGGGATGTTAGAGAACATCCATTTATCGTTTCAATGTACGATGTCGAAGAAATCCAGGATGCTTTCTTCCTAGTGATGGAACACATGGCAGGCGGACAATTCCTCAATTTGGTCGATTCGAAGCGTTTAAACGAACAACAAATTCAATACCTGTTCTACCAAATCGTCCTGATCCTAGAATACCTCTATAATCAGAGGATAATCCATCAAGATTTAAAAAGCCATAATATCTTATTGAAAAACAAAGATAATGTGAACTCTATCATTAAGGTGTCGGATTTTGGTTTGAAGCACAGTTTTGGAGGAGGAAGGTTTGGCAAGCGCCAGATGTGGCACTCCTTATTACGTGGCACCTGAAATAGTCGACCCGACAAAGGCTGGTTATGATCTTAATGTCGATATTTGGAGCCTCGGGGTCCTGTTGTATTATATGCTGACATAACGATTGACGTTCCAATCTTCTGATATGAAGATTTTACATAAACAGATTATTTCAGGAAAATACCAGACATACGAAACGGTTTCAGACGAGGCCAATCATGTAATAGGGAGAATGTTGACAGTTTCTTCAGATGTTCGAATCAACCTACAGCATATTCCAGAACATCCGTGGCTTAGAAATGATCTGCATATATTGGAAAAAATTAACACTTTAGTCTATGGAATGGATGAAATTTGGTGATTCGGATGAGACGATGACAGCGCCAGACGCTAAACGATATAAATTAAATTAAAAAATTGTCAACGAACGTACTGCTTTTCTGGTTATAAAAAACAAATAATTTATACATTTGAAACTATCGAGCAGCAGACTGCTACCTTTATTTATTTGATACAAAGATTTTTGTGATGGCAAAATCGAAAGAATCTGTGTAATAACAAGTCTACATTAACTATATTATTAACATTCATTTATAAACATTGTACTTTGGAATATTTTTTAATCATTATCATATTTACACATAAATATTTCCAAATATTCTTTTGCAAAAATACCATATTTACATCAAGTTAATACTTTTATATGGAACTTAAATTAAAAATGTTTTTGAATTTGATACATATATAATGAGCTTGATAGTAAGAGAATTGAAGTTTTGTTATTATAAAGCGATAAATAAGCAAGTAAATGCAATAACTTCGTATTTTATTTATATATAGCAGTATATAATTCTTAGCTATCAAATTGTTTTTGTCCAGTTTTTTTTTTCCTAGGTATATTCAGTCCTTGCAAGGAGAGTTGCATAAAATTATCATTTCTGTGTAATATTTTTTTGCAATTTTTATACATTATTACTGTATTTGTTTTTTTCTTTTTGACGAATCTTAACTATTATAGCAGTTATATGTTAAGATGTGACGAATATACACTTTATTTATGAAAAACTAAATAATTACAAATCATCCTAATCCGGTGCTCCACCTAAAGGTATTACACGAGGCTACCTATTTTAAGCATTATATGGATTCCATAACAATTGGAGTGTTCCTACTCTAACTAAATAATTTCTCTATGATTGTTAATAGCAAAAATATAATACAGTAGCCACGCAGTTATGTGAAAATTGGTTTATATGACATGCTGAAGTGTGTGAACAGCCCAAAATATGATTAGTTTACATAATCGCGAGTCCATTGTAAATCAGTCAGCTATCAGTTGTCATTATATTTGCGCCCATGGAAGAGCTTTAGTTATCGCCCAGCATTCACCAAGGAGTTAGGGAAAACCATGGCAAAAACTTTACTCTGGAAGCAGGATCTGGGAAGAAGTTCCGAACTTTGTTACTGATACCCGGCAAATTGTTGTTATGCTTCTGAATTTTGATGAATATACATGATGTCAGAGAAAGGGCAAAAATTAGTTCGTATGTGTTTTGCGCAAAATAACATGAGGTTAAAAAGAAAACGCCATAAACATAGTTTTAAGATTAAAAGAGCTCAACTACTTGTTATTCCTATGTCGAAGTTTTTAGTTCCTGGTGCACTTTAATCAATTATTACTGCGGTACCAGACCCGCTAGTTTTTAATTGAAGAAATTAATACTGTTACCGCAAGCGGCCCTGTGTTGTCCTGGCTTCTTAGGCATGTTCTTGATTCACCTGTCCATCGCATCAAGTATCAATATAGTCCCGAACCCCCCCTGACGACGACTCGAGGAAGACATCTGGCCTGCAGCCTGAGGCTTCATCAGATGAACCACCAACTAGATAGAGCAGGCGATTACTGTCTACCACTCTCAAGACGCTAAAACCTGAATGTAGTCCCGAAGAGGGGAATGTTTAAGCCATCGCGGATTTGTTGGTTCCACACTATCTATGACGCCCCGCTATTTGTCGTAAGACGCAGTTCTGGAGAATCTCCGGTGTATTGAAGTGAATGTTGACCATAGTGACGAGAAAGACCGCCCTGTAGGTCAAAAGCGCTCTCAGGCAGCAGTATAAAGAGAAACTTTGAATAGTAGATCCAGATGACTGTGCCTTAAATGAAGGAGGTTGTTTCTAGCTGCCTGGAACTTGGTCTTAGTATTGACTACATGCCGGCTTGGGTCTAGGATGAGTCCCGGATATGGTCTACGCAGACACCTGTGCAGCATATCTGACTTTTTTTTTAACATTATATTAAAACGTGTTGTTTAATAACTATGAAATCTTCATATTTTTTTACTGTTTTTGCCCTGAAAAAAAAATACTCTTTTAGAAATCGGGTACTTGTTCAATGCACTACCCATTTTCTTGTTACCTGGCAAAAAAATATTACCTGAAATCGAGTATTACTCGAAATAAGTGGTGGACTCAGTCTTCCTTCTCGCCATATGGTGGACTAAAGAAAAAGAAAACAATTACGCAGTATTACGTCCATCACTATCAATACTAGATCAATTTTTTAAACACTATATTAAAACAACACGTTTTAATACATATACAATGGCTAAACACCCAAACGAAGTATCGCCGCTCCTAGAGCTTTCTAAATCCTCAAAACACCGGTAAATCAATTCCTATCCTCTTCTATATCCTCTCACACACATTCCTCCACCTGTTCCTGTCCGTGTGTCCTCTCCTGTCATCGATGAATACCAGCTTTGTTAAGGCCTGCTTTAAGTTCTTGTAGCCAGGTATATCTAGCCTTGCCTCTTCCTCTTTTTCCTCCTGGTTGCCATTCCAAGATATTGTGAATTACTATTTCATTCCCGACCCTCCACACATGTCCCAACCATTTTATTCTCTACCTCTTAATTTTTTAACCACTTTACCTCCCGTTAGATCCTTTGTTAATTGATAATTGGTCCTTGTCTTCACTCTTGTCCATTTTTATTGGGCGTAGTATTGTTCTTAGTAGTTTTCTTTCCCATATCCTAAGCTATTCTTCTTGTTTCTTACTCATCGTTGTTGTCTCTGGTTGTTTTATCGTTTAATAATCCATTTGTTTTTGTTTTCTTTCTCAATGTACGTTTTAATATAACGTTTGAAAAAGTCAGATATTGCAAAGATGTTCATAGAGAAATTATTTAGTTAGAGTAGGAACATTTCAATTGTTATGGAATACATATAATGCTTAAAATTGGTAGCCTCGTGTAGTACCTTTAGGTGGAACACCGGATTAGGATGATTTGTAATTATTTAGCTTTTCATAAATAAAGTGTATATTTATCACATCTTAACATATAACTGCTATAATAGTTAAGATTCGTCAAAAAAAAAAAAAACAATACAGTAATAATGTATAAAAATTGCAAAAAAATATTACACAGAAATGATAATTTTATGCAATTCTCTTTACAAGGACTGAATATACCTAGGAAAAAAAACTGAACAAAAACAATTTGATAGCTAAGAATCATATACTGCTATATATAAATAAAATATAAAGTTATTGCATTTACTTGCTTATTTATCGCTTTATAATAATAAAACTTCAATTCTCTTACTACCAAGCTCATTATATATGTATCAAATTCAAAAACATTTTTAATCTAAGTTTCATATAAAAGTATTAACTTGATGTAAATATGGTATTTTTGCAAAAGAATATTTGGAAATATTTATGTGTAGATATGATAATGATTAAAAAATATGCCAAAGCACAATGTTTATAAATGAATGTTAATAATATAGTTAATGTAGACTTGTTATTACACAGATTCTTTCGATTTTGCCATCACAAAAATCTTTGTATCAAATAAATAAAGGTAGCAGTCTGCTGCTCGATAGTTTCAAATGTATAAATTATTAGTTTTTTATAACCAGAAAAGCAGTACGTTCGTTGACAATTTTTTAATTTAATTTATATCGTTTAGCGTCTGGCGCTGTCATCGTCTCATCCGAATCACCAAATTTCATCCATTCCATAGACTAAAGTGTTAATTTTTTCCAATATATGCAGATCATTTCTAAGCCATGGATGTTCTGGAATATGCTCTAGGTTGATCCGAACATCTGAAGACACTGTCAACATTCTCCCTATTACATGATTGGCCTCGTCTGAAACCGTTTCGTATGTCTGGTATTTTCCTGAAATAATCTGTTCATGTAAAATCTTCATATCAGAAGATTGGAACGTCAATCGCTGTGTCAGCATATAATACAACAGGACCCCGAGGCTCCAAATATCGACATTAAGATCATAACCAGCCTTTGTCGGGTCGATTATTTCAGGTGCCACGTAATAAGGAGTGCCACATCTCGTGCTTGCCAAACTTTCCTCCTTCAAAACTGTGCTTCAAACCAAAATCCGACACTTTAATGATAGAGTTCACATTATCTTTGTTTTTCAATAAGATATTATCGCTTTTTCAATCTTGATGGATTATCCTCTGATTATAGAAGTATTCTAGGATCAGGACGATTTGGTAGAACAGGTATTGAATTTGTTGTTCGTTTAAACGCTTCGAATCGACCAAATCGAGGAATTGTCCGCCTGGCATGTGTTCCATCACTAGGAAGAAAACATCCTGGATTTCTTCGACGTCGTACATTGAAACGATAAATGGATGTTCTCTAACATCCCGCAATATGTTTGCTTCCTTATTTATGGCGTTTTTGTGTCTCATATCGTCAATTTTAGATGGTTTTGTAATTTTTTTCATAGCATATTCTTGGCACATTTCCCTATGTAGTACAAGCCTCACTTCCCCACAAGCCCCTTTTCTTAAAATTTTCGACAAATGGTATTTCTTGTTTAATACAGGCGGTAAGAGATTATCCACGCAACCCTCAACAAAATGTTTATATTGAAAAACCTTTATTGCCTGAAATCCAATGAAAATTTCGTCATCATTTTGCAAAATATGTGTGCGCCTTCTCCCAATCTTCTCCCCATTCAAAAAAGGCCGGTTCTTACTTAAATCTTTAATATACGCCCGCTTGTTCTTCTCTTTAATTATGACAAAATGTTTTCGGCTTATATTATCAAGTTTATTCCGAATCAACTTTTCTTGAGTCACTATACAATCACAGTCTTCGCTTTTTCCTAATTTAAACGTCGTACTCTTCAAATCGTAAGCAGATAGACATTCCAGAGTCGGGAACAATCGTCCCCAAACGTTTTCTGGAACGGTAATTAACGATGCTGTTTTCGGTGTTAAGTCAACTTCTGCCGGTGTTAAAGTATTTGGTAATTGCGACATTGTGGCGTCTGCAATGGACTGGGGTACAGCAAAGCACTTGTTATTCCATTAAATTCAAGTATTTCGATACAAATAATGCGAACACAAAGACCCGGTAGAGCAGCAGATAACCGTTTCGACAGCCCTAATATCAATATAAGTTTTTCTTACTCCTTTTATCACTTACTAAACGGACTCCCTAATCGTAATGTCTTGAAAATCACCACACACTCAAAATAAATGCAAGACAACTGAAAGATGTTGGGTAACAGACGTATATAGTATTTCATAATTTAAAAAAGAATGTATGAAAATGTAAATTAAACGAAAAGGAATCCTGAAAATTGGAGTAAATTCTTATGTTGCTGTTTTTTAATAACAAAGATGTATTTTATAATTGTCAATTAAAAATAACTATTGTACCTTAAATATGTCTTGTTTTCTAATCGTAAATGTTAAACCGGATTTATGTATGTGCATTATTATTATTAGCTAGTGCGGAACATACTTTTGTATGAATGTGTTATAGTCCTCTCACATTTCCAAATTAATATATGTTATTAAAAAGTAAGTTGTTGTGTAGAATAAGTTCGTAGGTTGGTATCACGATGATGGTGTAACACATCAGAGGTGTATAATGTATGTAGTGTAGTTTTATATGAGTACAATAAAGTAACATGTGAACCAGTAGTGTTGTTGATTTATACTTTACTTAACCCTTTATGTAATATTTGGCAAAGAGATGAGAGAACAAACTGTATTAGCTATCTTTGTAAATACTGTCAGATGGTGTAAGGTATGTAACCTACAAACTGGCTGTAATTGATAATGTCGAACAGATTGACTTAAATAAAACAGATATCGGGCATTACTTAGAACATCTGGATCATCCATCTAAGTGCAGTCAAGTCCAAGAAAAAGATTAGGTAGATTTATTTGTTACTCTAATAGAGGATGAAGCTTATAAATGGTTAAAAACGTGCGTAAAGCCCCACACGGTAGCGTTAAAATCATATGACGAATTAAAAACTGTTCTAACAAAGTAGATTGATTCTGAAACGATCTGTAATTTATGAAAGTTGCAAATTCTATAAAATCCAACGGGGTGAATCATCAGTGTCACAGTACATAGAACGACTAAAGAATCAAGTAGATTTGTATGAATTCAGTGCCTTTTTAGATCGTGCTTTAAGGGACAAATTTGTGTGCGGTCTGGTAAATGAACTCATTCAAGACAGGCTATTAACACAAAGCTAAAACTTGTCATTTAGTAAGGCATGTGAAATTGCATTAGCCCAAGAAGTAGTACAAATTGAAAGCAATGTGTTGCGATAACCTAGTAGTGTAAACGCCGTTAGTTCAAAAAATGAAGGCAGTGTATGGGTGAAAAATGTGAAAGATAAGAAAGAGGTAAAATCGAATATTAAAACATCAACGAGCAGTAAATGCTTTAGATGTGGTAAACTAACGATGTCAAGACCTGTCAGGCAAAGGGTTGGACATGCAAGAAACAAGGTCATGTGACAAAGATGTACAAGTCAAGAAGAGTAAATTACGCAGTGTCTGAAGAAGCCACTAGTACGGCAGAAGGAGACGGGAAAAATGGAGGAGAAAGAGAATTTTCTTCAAACAATGAAAATCTGGTAGGTTCTGCTAATAAAGAGCAAGCAGCAATAGTAAGATCCATCATCTTCTTGTTTAGAACACGATGCAAAAAGGTTTGATATATTTGGCTGTTTTAAATATTCCTTTTCAAGTCATTGAAAATAGGATATATCTTTATCCTTTTTATCAGCATGTATTTTATTCAAATACTCTTGGAGCCTAGAAGGCGTAGAATGGCTTCATTTCAAAATACTTTTTGGCAAATTAAACACATAGGTAATAATTGGTTTGTTGGAGATTGCGTAAATCCATATTTCAAATACTCAATGTTGTACTGTCGACATTTCTTCTTAGTTTCAGACATTTTGGAATTCACCATTTCAATACATTAACTTTTCAACCGATTTATAGAAACTGCTGATAAAACTAATGGTTATAATGACTTCTTCACTTTATCAGTCACGCGCGAGTATGGATCACTGGCGAAGCACACAAAAACAATTAGGCATTAAAAGAGCTATCCCTGCCTTTTAAAGATTTGATTTCGAGGACGCAACAACTTGTATGCCTTTGTTTGTTTGCGGTGCCCCGATGCACTTGCCCTGCAAACAGGTTGTATTTTTCTCGAAACATGCTTGATTGCGTAAATCACGTCTTTGCTTACCAACTTGCATAGACACAATGGGTATATAAGGTCCTTAAAAAAAGTGTTGAAAACAATAATATTTTTTCTATGTCTATTAGAAGGAATAGAAGTTGGAAGTGTTAGCAGTAAATGCACCTTCTAAGTGTCTACAACATATCAACAAATGAATGAAGTATAGGAAGTAGTTTTCGAGAAAAAAAATCATTTCCAAAACTTTAGTCAATTCTTTTTTGCCCAAACATGACTTTTTTAGGGTTAAAATTTTGGGGGAATATAACTTGTACTGCGAACATGAATGAAATTATGCTCAGGGGCGTTTTCCATTACATTTACCGAGTAAATGGCGGCTTTTTATAATTCATCTTTTTCAATGTGTATTTAAAAATGTTCCTTACGTTTCCAAGTTACAGGTGTCAATGTTTACATTACACTTATATAAAATCATTTGAATAAAAATGCGTTATAAAAGGAATCCCTTCCAATTCCAACAACCATCTCTTCTCCTTTAATACAGCAACTAACCGTGAACATGTAATTTAATGTGCGCTAAAAGGAAATCAATAGAAAAACGAAAGAATCCCATGCCTACCAGAAAAAATCATCAAAATCAAAACATCCACAAATCAAACTGACGAGATCCAAGAATGATAAATCTAATTCTGTCATCGGACACCTGTTACCTACACACGTCAGTTGGGATCTCACGAAATATATGGGCTTTAACTTTTTTCCCTCTGCGACAGGCAGGTACTCGTCTGGTCTGAATTAACGAATTAATTGGAAAATGCCATGCGCTTTTACAGGTATTAGAGAATTAGAATTTGTTACTTAAGTTATTTGATTTAAGATAAATGGGACAGAGTAATAATACAATATTAATATTATTTTATTAGGACGTAAGATATTCTGCTTTTACGTTAGTTCTCTGCGTTATTTACGCACAATTGTATATAATTCTAGGTTGATTTCTGGTTTTTGAAGATTGATTTTTTGCAAATTTAAAAGAAGAAGAGAGATTTACATTTCTAACTGTAGTGAAGCGTATTGTGAAAAACTTAAAGAACGCATATTAAGTTTCATATAGAATAGAATAGAGTTTATTCTGTTTATTCATTAGACATGTTTTACAGAAGGGTTCGTAGCTTAAATAAAATAATAACATTACATATTTTAATTTAACAAAAAAGAAAAAATAAGGAAATTCAAGAAATAGACAAAATTACTCATTAAAAATGGATGAACGCAGTCTGCCTTTCTTATGTATCATATGCATATTGATTTCACATCAAGCATCAGGAAGTATCTCAGTTGTAAATATTTTATTCATCATATTTAGTAAGTAGTGTGTCCAAGGAGGTGGTAATAGCTTGTAATATTCATTAGGTATTTGATGGGACCCTGATGCTTTGTCTAATTTAAGTTTATTTAAACAGTGTAGCAGTTCATCCATCGTTATATCAGTATCTAATGCAGGGTGCAAAAAAGATACATATTCCACAGCTTAGATCTTCCGATCACCATAGACATCCACGAAGAAATTGTACCACTCTTCTGCTAATATGTTTTCTTGGGATTGTTTTTTTCTCAGAGACGCTTTTAATTGTTTCCCAAAATGATTTTGAATCCCTAACTTCAACTAATTTATGGTGCAGTTCTCTATAGTAATTTTCCTTTTTCTGTTTTAAAAATTTATAGTATTCATGTTTTAAATGGAGGTATTCTTGTAAGGCTTCAGTTCTTTCGTGTTTATAAAATCTTAAAGTTTTCCGTAATTCACATTTCTTTTGCTGGCAGCTTTTATCATACCACGGATTTGAGTATTGTGCATTATCTGTAGTGCGATTAGTTCTGACTTGTACCAAGTTAAATAATGCGGCAGCTTCTTCCAGTGCATCAATAAGGTTGGTATTTAGCGCATTTACGTTTTCATGATAATAATATATTCTTGTTGACAATTGTAAAGCTGCTGTAAATGTTGTAGACTTTTCATCAGACCAGTTGTATCGTAATTGTCTGTTTTTTGGGACCTGACCCCCTTTAATCTCTTCAATTACACATTGAGTCCTTACTTTAACCGTAACTAGTAAATGTGGTGAAGGATGTAATATGTTATCGACTGACAAATCTTGCACGTTGGCATAAGTTTGCTCGTCGGCAAACACCAAGTCTACCACACTCTTTCCCGTCTTGGCGATAAAAGTAAACTCTGCTGGAGTATCACTCTGTGTTCTTCCATTCAGTAAAACGAATCCTATGTTATCGACTGACAAATCTTGCACGTTGGCATAAGTTTGCTCGTCGGCAAACACCAAGTCTACCACACTCTTTCCCGTCTTGGCGATAAAAGTAAACTCTGCTGGAGTATCACTCTGTGTTCTTCCATTCAGTAAAACGAATCCTTGATTTTCCATTACTTCCACTAGTTTCTTTCCCCTTTTATTTGCTATTAGATCTCGTGAAGTCCTTTGGTGTGTTAAAGAAGCGCACGATAAAAGCTCAGCATCCAACTGGTTTAACGCCCCCACCCTTCTATTAAAATCTCCAATTAACCATCCGCAGTTGGGATTTTCCTCTATTTTTTGATTTAGGAAGTCATTTAATATTTCTATACATTAGCCATCAGAAGAGTATTTTTGTTTTCATGTTCTAACTCGCACAAAATCCACAAATTCGTGGTTTCAATTTTTGTTATTTTTAAGCGATTTCTGTACATAACCGCTCTTCCCCCACTTTTAAAACATACCCTGTCGAGGCGTCCGTCAAAACGGGAAATTCGGGGATAGTAAGTAAGGGGAAAATCAGCGTAACAACAAAAAAATTAACGAAACTACGAGTTTGCTTGGTAAATGTAAATAACAAATTTATTGTAAAAGTTGAGTATAGCTTAATGTAAAAAATAAAAATATAAATTGCAAATATTTCAAAAAAATAACGAGTGGGTTAAAATATGTACTTTCACCCAGGTAAAACTTTAGGTTGACAAAATACATAAACGCAAACAGTTACTATAATGATTAGGCCTCGAATTAATATCGAGTTTCTAAAAAAAGAATAAATGATACGCAACAAAAGTTACTATAGTAATCTTATTTGACAACATCGGATGGGTTTTCGTACGCGTTACCTTGATGATCACAATGCATTAGCGTTAACAATAAATCTACAATGATGAGTTTAAAACTCAGTCGCATCCGACGACTATAACGTTTATAAAAGTATAAATATATATTACAAACACTACCCCAAAAGAAAATAACAAACAAGAGCCCCCGATGCCTAATTGGCTACTTTACTCTAATATTATGACTCTACTCCGCAATATTAGACGAGTATACAAAATAGTTAAAAAAAAGGTAAAATTCAAAAGCACAAGCCTGTATGTTTCGTCTCCAAGACGTCCTCCCCTACGTCTGGTGTCCTCGGAGATACGTGCCGACTTCCGGTGCTGACGGCCACCCCAGATCAGGATTTACGGATCTGACTCCAGGCTTGGTATACTCGTAAGAAGCGTGAAAATTTTAGGCGGTGATTATTCCTGAATGGCAGGCTCAAGATGGGTTGAATCAAGGATCCAATTACGGAGTTACATCACCCCATCCAAAATTAGGCAACGGTAAAATATGTCATTATAGGCCCACAGCATAAAATAATATAAAAGAAAGTTAACCCGAAGGTAGAACCCTGAAACGATTACCTAAGTCTTAGAGAACGTAAAGAGAAAGAAAGTTACTCATACCTTGCGTCCAAGGGTTTAAGAAACCACACGAGTTCAGACAACACATGGGTGGTGCAATACGAAGATCGTCTGACGGCCAAAAATGTATGTTACACCCCAAGGTTACTCCGAATAAAGGAACGTTAAATAGGTACAGCTAGGAAAAATAGAAACAGTACGAGCGAAAAGAAAGAAAACAGCGTTACACTCCCTACTAGCTGGCGCTAAAATTATTGCAAAATCTTGAAATTCCTTAGAGAGAAAAAATGTATCATCAATTAGCCAGGTTTCCAATAGACAAATTATATCGTATTCTTTCAAATAATTACTTTGCTCTCTATCCAAGGTATGTAGATTATGTATTCCACTTATATTCCAGAAGCATACTCTAATGCAATTAGGTGTATGAGTCCCATTTCTTTGTATCATCTTATTTCCTCCTTTTTTCGTTTGCTGGGTTTTTGTCCTAATCGTCATTGTAAATCATTCCAGTTTGCGCTCTTCATAGTTTCATATATTCATTGGTTAAATTCAAATTCAAACAATTTCTCCAAAAGTTTAAATTCAAAAACGAATCTAATTAAAATTTAGCAAGTAACTACGCGAAAAAACAAATGCGTTTAGTGAGAAGGATGAACGCGATGCTGTAATAACAAATGTTCAACTTTTGGCATCAATTTAGTTAGGTTTAATCTCAAATCTCCTCGGTTAATAATGTACAGTTTGTTCCTTTTTTTGTTGGGATATCGGCAATCGCACTGAAACCTATTTTGACTAGGTATGAGGATGTAAAAGCAATTACAAACTTTCTTGCGATATTCCATAATATAGGATAAGTAACAGGTATATCTTTTTGAAGCCAAAATTGCTGATATCCGTTTCTAAACTGTACCTTAAGTTCTTCGTTAGTGCTTATTTCGATCAGTTCCTCTTGTAATATAACATTCGTTTCTTCAATCCCACCGTGTGGATTGATTATCCACTGTGGTATTATCAAAGTCAAAATATTTATCCTCAAACCTAGTTTCAAAATCTGAATAGAGAGCATTTAAATGTTGCACGTAGGTTAAAATATCGTCTTCCTATCAGTTTGTCTGTGAGAATTGGGAAACTGGGAGAATTCCCGTCATGCAATGTTTTGCTTCATTAGTTTAAATCTGGCAAGAAATGCTGAAATGATGGATTTTGTTTTAATTAAATTTAGACTATTACCTTGTAACTGCAAGTTACTCTCATTAAATCTTGTAAACAAATATGTTAAACAGACAATATCTGGTTTCCACTTGGTGAAATTTTCTTTTAAAATTGGATCTTTAACATCCAGAAACAGTCTCAAAAAGTGAAAAAATTCTTGTCAAACACAAGCCTTCATGAATATTTATATGTTTTAAAAATTTTTACTTCATAGATAGTTTTATAATTTATGTGGATAGATTATGCAACAGATACTATCTGCGAATGCGGATTATTCCATTCATGACCCCCAATTTTTTTCGCCTTCGACCCCTGGGGTGGTCGATATGGACCACTTTGGGTATCACGGTTTTAAATTGTTGTTGGAGAAAAAGTAGACTTTCTCCTCTTCGAATGTCCTTAAGCGCATACGTATGTTTCATTCATCAAATCTGCAAAATATCGGTTGCTTAAACACTACTTTTAATCAAATATGCAAATAAGCTAAAAGTTATTTTTCCCTTTTTCCCAAATAGTAATTCAACATTTCAGACTTCCGAAAAGGATTTTTTGTTTCGCTCTGCTAAAGAATAACTCATGGCAACATTGTTTTCTCTTAGTTTTCTTAAGATATTTGATGCTAAACTCTTGACATCCCTCCCATCAATTGTTATTAAATATCTAATAAACTTTTTTCTCCATGAAGAGTTTTCAACTATTTGATGGTTTATTAATGTCATAAACGTTTCTGCATTCGCTCAAAAGAATTTAATAAATTTTAAAATTGATTCTCCTCTTCATCCTTACTGGTTTATTGCTGCCTGTTGCATTGCGGCGTTCTGTGCGACCAAACTTAAAAGCGTATTCATTTTGGTTTCTAAACGCTCTGCCATGAAAGAAAAACCTTCTAAGACTTTCCACATTATGCTCTGGTTTAATTTAATTTGATGAGCTCATTACTGTTATCGATTCCTGAAAAATGTTCGATAACGTTAGAAAGAAAGAATGGTGTACAAATGTTTTCTTGGAGTACGTACAGTTTCTACAAAAAAAAATTAACGACCTACCCGAAAATGTATGTGGCGCATTTAGGATAGTCTATAGCTTTTACTAGGACTGTGGCTTATCGATGTAAACAGATGTTATGTATGATTCGTTGTATATTTATCCGACACAGGATTCCTTGTTTTTTATAATTTAGTTTTTGTTATTAAGAGATAAACAAGCATGCATTGAAATATTTTCATGTATTTCTTGGTAAAATGGAATTTCTGTTTCTGAATGTTCTTATTGATTTATTAGTATACCTTATTTCGCATATATACGGCCAATATGGAATGCAGTGGATAGATAAGTTTCTTTCTTTCATTTTCGTATTTTTTTAATCGTAACATGTAGCAATAAGTGAATTTGAATAGTGAGTGATACTGTAATAACAAGATGTTCTCACTATAAATTTATTTTATTGTTTTATCTAATTATAACATTTGCATAAATTCATTTCTTTAATCTTGAAGCATCCAATGTCTCCAGTCCCCATTATTTCCGATTACTTCCTAGAAGTTTCTCATAGTTCATCTCCATTTTCTGGAATGAAGTCTTTGTATATGTATAAATATATATTCTGCTTTACTGCAGCTCAAATGTATCCATTCTTGCACAATTTGCGATTTAAGCACGGGACAGTTATCGTGTTGAAACACAAAATTGTCCCCATATTTACCGATGGCATCATCAGATTTATGAGGATGTCTTGATTTCTGCAACACCTACTGCTTTCATTTCAACTACCCAGTGTTCTAATTTTTTTACTATTAAAAATATAAGAGAGACCTAATATTAGTGTCGAGATATACAATCGCAGACAAGAGTTAATTGCAATTTATTTTTCAGTATTATGTTGTAAAAAAGCAAAGAAAAGCTAACTACTTACGAAGTATTGACAGATATTAAAAAAAATGCAAAATTTTAATATTTCAATGTGTAAATTAATCTTTGATTCTAATTAAATTATGAATGAAGTTCGTTAAAGACAGCAAGCTTAGCTAACCTCGAAATCACTGAAGAAAGTTCAGAGATTCGCTTATATGTTCATGAAATTCAGAGGGACTAGGCAAGATCTTGAATTCTGGTAACTGGTACAACTGGGAACTTCCAGGAATCGGATAATAAAAAAAAATCTTCTGGGATTTGTTAATTCGCCATTCTGGAATTTCGAAATTCAGTTTAAACAAGGATTTTTTTTTAATATAACGTCGATATTGTGAAGCTTCTGATGTGGTAAGTTCTTCTATGCAAAAAAAAAAAATGTTTTGCGATTACTTTGATCGAAAACTTTTCACGGAATTGTTGTTTTAGACAAAAAATGTGAAATTAAACCTCGACAAAAGCCTGTCTTCTAAGAGAATTCAACGAAAAAATGAACCCTTTTGTTCATCGACGCTATCCAGCGTCCTCGTGCTTCTTTTGTTCTCAAGGAACGGAAGATCAATTTTAAATTTGTTTACCAACCGGTGAGTGACAACTAGAACTTCTTTAAAATAACAAATTAAAAAGATATTATTTAATTAAAAGGTCTAATTTTAAATTTCCAAGGAATTTTCTTAATTTACAAAATCCGCTTACAACACAATATCAAATAAAATCATAGGTGTGATGAGTCACAGTGACTGAATCTGTGACTTTCGTGTCTGTCAAACAATTCTGTGACATTACAATTAAATTCAATAACTTAAATGACTAAGATATTAATATCACTACAATGTTCTTTTTGATTTACTATAAGTTTCGTTCACTACAGTACTCCAGGAACAGTGTATATATCTCCGGGGTGTTTTGAGTTCAACGTTTGGCGTATTCCCCTCAAACTATAGAAAATAACGGTATTTTAATGACGGTTAGCTTTATCTTTCAAAATTCAGGTTGGTCGACTGTGTGATAAATCGAAGGCTGTTGACCGTTGAATTATGATTTGAATTCTCATTCTGTTGGTGGCTACAGACACGACGGTTGTCTTAATCTTCTATAACGTTTTTGCCACAATTTAAAAAAAATTATCAAAGTTCCAAGAAGTTTTACCTAAAAAAAAAAGTATCGATAAAAATCCTACGAAGACTTCCCGACCAGATAGCCTTTTCCATGCCTTTGACCGAGACCGGAGGCCCATCTAACTGAACCACCTTCTCCAGCACCAGAGTTTGCCAGCGTCGTGTCCTTTCAAGTTAGTATCTTCTTAAGATCACGTCACCTAAAACAGAACCGAATTAATTCAGTTCCCTTTCAAATTTAATCCGAAACTTATATTTTTGTGTAATTTATTTTCACCATACGATAATTTGGGGGTTAGTTTATAAGAACCGCCATTTAGTTTAGTATTTTAGTAATTTTTATATGTTAGGGTTGTATAAAAATATCACCGAAGTTGATATTTGATAAAATAACTATCTTTAACAAATTCATAATTCGCCTGTAGAGTAGGCAACTGAGTACACGCCTCACTTTTGAATTACTTTTTCCTTTAGTCTAGAACCTTTGAGGCCTTTAAAATAGGTTCCATACCTGAAATATCATAGCAATATATACGGTGCAGCTAGTAAAACAAATGGAAAATAACAAAAAAAAATATGGCTAATACCGAGAATGTCCCATACATGTCTCCATTTGATTTTGCTGTACACAGTTCAGTTAGGACTATAAACTATAGATATCCTTGAAGCAGTGAAACATATCTATTAAAAGCTATAAAATTAGATAGTACTTACTTTTGCTTGAAAGATGTTTCAAACTGTTTTAAACTAAACCTGAAACAGTTCAAAAGCACACAATACAACAATTAATGGCGGTCGAAGGCAGAATAGCGGGATGGCGGCTATGCAAAAAAAATCAACATCGATAAACAATTGAGGTCGAATCACTCCGGAAATAGACGAGGCCACTGCAAATAATACAATAACTTTGTCACAACGTTTTCATTGAGGAGTTTCTGGAAATCTTGTTGGCGTAAATTGTTACGGCAGCCTTGTCTCAATGTTAATACTGTTGCCGTAAATACATATTACATGAAGGTTGTCACAACACTTTCACTGTCAAGCTTGTTGACAATTCAAAGTCAAGCAAGTGAAAACCTTGTCGTATAAGCTTAGATTTTTTCTTAATAACCATTTCTTTTACTTCAACTCCTGGCTTTTTCTTTTTAAATGTTTCTTGCTGCGTTTAAGTTCATTTATATTTTGTTTTAGATGATTGTTGTCGATTCGTATTATTTTCCGTTAATTTTCCTTCGAGATTCATAGTATTTGTTGCTATATTTGAAAGATGATCACGATAATGAGACAATATATCTTCTTTTATTTTGTTTTTACAATAAGCACAGATTTGTTCAAATTGCTGATCGCTCTGGGCAGAAGAGGTAGAAGCTGTAATAGAAAATAGAAACTATATATTTGAAATAGTGATTGTATTTCCGTAGTTAATAATATTTAATATTATACAGTAAAACTTTTCATTCTCATTTACAAGCATCTGTAAATTATTCGGATGCAATTTATCTTCCATATAAAATTAGAGAGACAAGAAATACTAATAATAAACAAATCATACAACGAGACAATACAAAATGGAGTTATGTTGCTACCACACTTCACACACTTGTGGGCTTGTGTTTGCATTGGCTGTGTTGAGCTGTGTGGTTACGGACTGTCGATAAAATAGTAAGCTATCATAAAATCTTATGAGCTACTACAATTTAGTTTCGTCATTGATGATAAGATGATGTAACATTTTCTTATGAATAAACTAGAATTCAAAAATACAGAGTGTTTCACTAGCAGGGATTTCCTCTATAACTCGTAACAGTGACACACAGGAATTTTTTTTTTATGAATTGTAGGGTTATAACTTTTCTATAACGTAAAATTACAGATTTGTACAGGTGTTTCGTAACCTCGGTACAGCCTTCAACTTTCTTTCTTCAAATGCAATACCCCCAATATGATTTAATTTTTAAAAATTGGAATTGAGGCTAAAGGAAGAGCACCTTTACGGTGATTTGGTCTTTTAGCATATATGTTCACAATATGAATATACTGAAGTGATGCCAATAAATTGATATGATTATGATTATAATTATGATAAGCGCCAATAAATTTAAAAAAAAAAAATATAATGTACTTTAGCGCTAAACTCCAACTTAATTTCCAAGATATTTTTGATTTTCTAAAAATTATGTCGCTTGCACTGTTTAAGAAAAGCGATTGTAATTTAATTACCACTTAGAATAAGTGAATAAAATTAGCTAGCTCAACGGATAAGATTTTAAATGAACGCAAAAGAACTTTTAACCTCAGAGTTACCCTCGCGAATTAAAACTTGAATCTTACCACGAAAAGCAAAAAGTGAGTAAATGAAATCAAACTTTCTTAATTCCCCGAAAAATTGTAAAGGTTTAATATCTGAAATGTGTATATTTACGCGGTGAGCACGTGCCTGTGAAGTGTGCCTTTACTGTTTGGTTTTTACCTGTTTAATCTTCTGTAAGCAAAGTAAGAGTGGTATCATTTTATTCATCAAGATTTAATCTTTCTTATGCTGCACATTGTATTTTACTCATTCCATTTATAACTGAGTTATTTGTATCTAATAATTCTATCTTCTTGGAGTATACCATTAGCTATTTTTATTCCGTACTTTTTTTAAATATCCAGTAAAAAAGTATCGCGTTGAATGTTCCGGTGTCCTATGCATACATCGGTTAGTAACATTGGAAAATAGAGATCATTGGTATATAATTTCATTTTACTTTAAATTATTGGTATAATAGATATAGAGTTTTTTTTGCAAATCCTTTCCTGTCTATTATCTATTCCATTCCGTGGTCTACCCGTCGCGATCCTGTTAGACACTGTGATCGACCCCTCAGTGCAAAGAGTTTCCTTTGATTCTCTCCTATAATTTTCTATTGATATGTGTAGTAATGCTGTTGATCTCAGCAATAAGGAATTGTATGATTCCCTAATTGATCTTATAAAACGGCAAACAGAAATCATTGTTAGTCAGGTTAATGAGAACATCAATAGTTTAAAACAGGATCTGGAATTGGCTAATACTAGAATATCATCTTTGGAAGAGGAAAATGGCCAGTTAAAACAAAGAATTCGGAATTTGGAGAAAACGGTCAAAAATAATAATTTAATTGCTTTGGGGTCCCCTCTAAGGAAAAAGAAACTCACCTAGAGCTACTGAATTTGGTTTTGGATAAATTTAATAATCATTTACATCTCGGCCTGTCCGCAAAGGACATATCTGATGTTTACCGTATTAATAAATCTGGCCTAAAAACCGATTGTTATTAAATTCATTTCAATATTTACTAGAGATACAGTGTTAAGTGAATGTTCTAATTTCAAAGGTTCTACGATATACGTATCGCGTGATTTATCTTATGATGAACGTTTGGCTCGGAAGACTCTGAAACCTTATTCTAATATCTCTAATCTATAATCTTTGCGACCTAAATTTAGTGGAACCAGATTAATTATTGGCAACAATGGTTATAGCATAAGTGATTTGGCAAAACTAAAAACAGATTTTCCACAACTTTTCAACCTACCTACTGAGGATAATGCGGATTGCCTGGAATCAATAGAATGTCCGAAACCTGATCTACCATTGCAACTAGATGATGTCAAGGGCCGATCTCACGGAAAAGATCTTCGACCGAGGATCAAATTTGACACTCGAGCCGACGATAGGTCTAAGATTATACATAAGAGAAAATAATTTTCACTTTTTTGAATTTTTTTTTTATTTTTATAATTAATGCACTCCACAGAATTATGTATATGTTAAATTAATATAATTCTATGATCTATATTTAAATGAATTAGCAACTTTCTAATTACTTAACAATGCCATTGGAACTGGGACATTTAAATGTGCGGTCTCTCCCTGCCCACTTCCAAGAACTAAAACGGATTATTTTACAAGATAACTACGATGTATTCGCAATAACTGAGACTTGGCTTTCCCAAGATTTACCTTCTTATCTCTGGGATATACCGGGTTACAATTTTTTTTCAGAACTGATAGACTTGGCAGGGGAGGAGAGATCGCTTTCTACTGTAGGTCTAATTTAAAGGTCACGATAGATAAATGTTATGTAGAGGATTACCTCGAGTGCCTTTGGGTGAAATGTTTGGTTGGGAATACTAACTGTATGATTGGAGTAGTTTATAGACCACCAAATGGTAATTTTTTATCTTTTCTAAACGATGTTGAAGAAGTCTTGTCGGAGTACACAATTATTGCAGATATTACAATCTGCTTAGGTGATTTTAATGTTGATCTTTTAAATATTGAAGATAAAAAAGTTATTGACATTCTGGATCTTTTCAATATATTAAATGTTACACAGATAATTGATGAGCCTACACGGATAACCACCAACTTCTCCACCCTTCTAGATTATGTTGCTATTAGTGCTAACGCTCCAGTTATAAGACATGGTACTTTTAAACATCAAATTGCGGATCACTTGGGTACTTATTGTGTCTTAGATTTAAGAATGTCTAAAAAAATATTACGTGAATTTGATGTAAGGTCGTTTAGTAATTTTAACTGGGATAGCTTCACTAGTGACTTATTCGGTATATCCTGGTATCTTATCTATGACATAGATGATATAGATTTAAAGGTCTCATTTCTAAATAATAATATTTTGCATATTATAGACAAGCACGCTCCTTTTTAAACATGTTGTCACTACAAAGCCACCTGCTCCTTGGTTAACATACAATATTAAACTTATGATTAAAGCAAGAGATAAAGCACTTTTACGTTATCGTAAAACTAAAAATCCACGACATCATGATTTTTATAAAACGTTGAAAAACGAAACTAATCGAGCAATCAGGAGAGAAAAGAAAGCCTATTATAACTATCAGTGTCAGGTTCATTCAAATGACAAGAAAGTGCTTTGGAACGAGATACAGAAACTGAATATATCAAAGCCTAAGTCGTACAGCATTCCTGAGCATTTGAAGGATTTAAATGCAATTAACAATTTCTTTTTATCTCCACCTAGTAATATACAAACTTCTAACCTTTTTGCATACTACAATGATACCCCTATTGTGTCTGATTCCAGCTTTTCGTTCAGATGTCCTTCAAGCTTTACATAAGCTTAACAGTAATGCAACAGGTGTTGATGGTATTAATTTGAGAATTCTAAATATTTGCGTGCCTTTGTTAATTGATTATGTAGTACACATTTTTAATTACTGTATAAATAATTTAGTTTTTCCTAAGATTTGGAAATCCTCTTTAGTCACTCCATTACCTAAAGTGTCCCATGTTGAACAGCTAAAAGATCTACGGCCTATAAGTATTTTGTCCTCGCTGGGCAAAGTTTTTTGAAAGGATTCTGAAAGCTCAACTTCGTCAATATGTTAACAAGCAGGACCTGTTGCCATTTTTTCAATCCGGCTTTCGCAAGGGCCATAGCTGTACTACAGCGCTCACTTGTATTACGGATGACATCTTGAAGGCCACCGATGATGGTAAGGTGACTGTTTTACTTCTCTTGGACTACAGTAAAGCATTTAATACCATCAACCATAATATATTATTCTCTATATTATCGTCCATGGGTCTGAGTGATCCTGCTCTCTCTCTAGTTAAATCCTATTTAACTGATAGATTTCAGAGCGTCTTCTTAGAGGGAGTGAATTCTAACAGTCTGCCTGTTCTTGCTATTCTCTATTTACACTGCAAGATTACCTGGCGTTATTAAAAATTGTAATTATCACTTATATGCGGACGATACTCAACTCTATATGTCTTTTCCTCCGTCCAACCTTGTCGTCTCGCAACAGCTCATTATGGA
This sequence comes from Protaetia brevitarsis, assembly GCA_004143645.1. Taxonomy (NCBI): domain Eukaryota; kingdom Metazoa; phylum Arthropoda; class Insecta; order Coleoptera; family Scarabaeidae; genus Protaetia; species Protaetia brevitarsis. Next base: position 335,982 of record RXPK01000185.1, read on the forward strand.
AGATATTAATAGATTATGTGCCTTTTCTAATTTGCACCAACTACAAATCAACCCAGCGAAGACCCAGGTAATAGTGTTTGGGCCTAGGAATGCACGTACTAATACCAAGGAACTCCTTGATCTTCGTATCTCGTCTGAGCGTATTCCCACCGTTGACTATGTAAAAAATTTGGGCGTCTATATGGATTTTAAGTTGCGATTTCAGCAGAATACTTCTCATCTCGTTAGAAAGGCATTTCTTTCCCTTAAGTCTATTTACCCTCATCGACGGTTATTTGGCAGTGACACATTGAACCTTCTTTGTGAGACCTTAGTTCTCTCACATTTTAACTACAATGATGTAATTTATACACATTGCCTTACGCAAGCGGATTCTAAAAGAATACAGCGTGTTCAGAACTCATGTGCTAGACTTGTATTTGGTATTCCTAGACGGTGTGGTACATCATATGTTCTCAAGCAATCTCGCATACTGAATATGACAAATAGGCGTTTACTGCATTGTGCTACTTTTTATTGGAATGTTTATAGAAATAGAGTGCCGATATATTTATTTAATAGACTATGCTTTCGTTCTCATTTACACAACATTAGTATTCGTAGTAAAAACTCATTAAATATTCCAAAACATAGGCAAGAGGTTTATAAACGCAGTTTTTCCTATAACGTGGCAAAGACATTGAATAAACATGTATTTCTGAGCACCGATAAACCTGCAACTGTAAGTTTATTGAAGAGTAGACTCAGAAATTATCTACTTACTATACAATAGTTGCTTCGGATATGGTATTTAGGCATTATTACAGGACTTACTTCTACTTTATGATATAATTTAGATTTTGCTTGGTTTGTAAGTTTATGGATTTGTTCGCGGAGTTCACCGCCATAATAATTTATGTTATTATCTGTTGTGTTTTCATTTTTTTTCTCTTTTTTTTTTTTTTTTGTTAAATTATAGACTATAGGTAGAACGCCAAACTTATTGTGTCACAATAAGGAAGGCGATATAGTTCTATTTGGCATAACTATTTAATAATGAATATGTATTATGTTTTGTGTTATAGTTAATGTAGATGCCAATAAACCGTATTATTATTATATAAAATAAAAGAACGGAATTTTTAACCCAACTACGTTAATTAACAATCAAATTTATTTTTCAAAATGGGTTTAATTACAGATAGTGCAGAAAAAAACCGTGAACTGAAGGTTCTGGCCTAAAATAAAAATTGCACTTGATTCTAAATTACAATAGAACAATGCTATTTCCTATGCAAAGCAAAAGATTAGTTTGGTCAGGAAGATTATCCACAATTTAACAATTTCAAATTCAATTCACGTGGTTTCAACAAAATAAACTGAGCGTGGATAATTTCTAGAAAATTACTAAAAATAACTAAAAGCAAGAACAATGCTTCTACTCACCCAAACGAGGTGATTGATAAAATAAAAATGAATCAGAAAAATGTAATAACGGAGAAAATTAACTCTTTAAAATAAAAAAAAGAGAATAATAACTAAAAAATATCTTCCCGAACAAAAATAATAATTGATCTTATATATATATATATATATATATATATATAGATTTGTTAAACAGCATATACAGACCAATACCAGTATGTGTTCCCAACGTTCCCAAACCAAAAGATACGTTGTCAGACCACCATAGTTTTCTGTTAGATATGGCACTACTACGCCATCTAGATCACCTAGACCTGAAAATCTCAATATAAAAATTGGTCCGGTTTTGGTGTTTCCCTGAGTACACTATATACGCTTTAGTTCATCAGTTTATAGAGAAGGTAGCGCTGCTGTCGTTTATGTATAACACAGAAATGAATTCTAACCGATTTTGTCAGACCATGCAAAATGCTTACTGCGTTATCAAACCAAAAATGTGACAACATTGTAAATATCTATTTTATTTAGGTTATAGGTGCTATTTACTTATATTATTTGATTCGCAGTATTACTAATGTTGGAACTGAAGTTATGTTTAACTTGTTGAATATTTAGTTTTATAAAATAAGTTGAAATAAGAAAATATTCTTTTATCTTTTAGAAATATAATGACGCTGGTCAATTATAAATAGAAGAAGCAGCATTAAACTTCTAGCGCGCCTATGGTTGTTCGAAAGATTAAAAATGTTAAAATACATATATTGGATTATAGGAGTATAATTATTATTAGGGGTTTTGAAGCATCAAATAATTTCAATTGTGTATTTCATTTGAACTTTATACACAGCAGAAAAAAAGTAAAAGTAATATTCAATAAGTATAAAATTTTAAACTGAACTAGGAAAAAATAGTGATTTTAATAGAATAATTCTAATAGAAAGTCAAATTTGTTAACCCAAAACATATCCTTATTTACTTTGTTTTTTTTTTGTTTACAAAAACATATTCTTTTTATATTTCTATTATTCCTTAGTTGCGCTTCGGTATGTATTGTATACAAATGTTTTTATGCGTACCCAGTCGCATTCTACAAACAAATTGGGGTTTTCTTTCACATTATGAATACGATTTGGAAGTTCCATTTCAATATTGATTATGAACGATATACCGTTTCAAATAATTGCAAACAGAAATTAATTAGAATATTTATTTAGCAGTAATATTTTACAATATAAAATGATTGAGCTTATTATATTTTATTAACGTGTTGGAGTTTATTATTTAGGCAATTATAATATAAATATAAATCAAAAATCAGTAGTAGACTTTTTGGCTTTATTTAATTGAAATACAATTAATTTATCCACGTTTCGACATTTATTGTCTTTATCAATATGTTGACATCTATAAGATTAAAGAAAACATAAAACTATTAATTAATTGATATTAAATTTTGATTCAAATAATGTTAAATTAGAATCATTGGTGATTTACATATTTTAAATACTAATATATAATTATGTTTAGTAATTATAATAGTTATTATGATTTCGTCAATCTTGTAGGTTTTGACCCCTGGATACAGACAATAAATGTCGAAAAGTCGATGAATTAACTGTATTTCAATTAAATATCAAAATCCACTACTTCCCTGATTTTAGATTTATATTATATTTTATTAAACTATTAAGTAATTAGTGTTTGGCCATTTAGTCCGATTTTTTCTGTAGGCGGTATGTGTTAAATACTAAAGTTTTAATTCGGACCCAATCCTTTTCCTGAAATATATCGGGAAATTGTTTGATAAACGCAGTGCATTCGCCTTTTTTAGGGGCGGCCTTATCCTTTATATGTTTTTTAAAATAATTAGTTACTATCCTTTTTTCTTTAGCAGCCCAACGTAATCGATGATTTGGTTTTAACTTTGGTTTGTTGACGGTATTAGAAACGTTACAGTCACTATCATCGTCCCCAACCCTAGATACAGTTCCACGCATATTCGTTACTTCGCTATGTTTGTCTTGAGTGTGGAAACTATCCAGATCTATTTCCTCTGTTTGTTCATTCTCTTCTTCGTTCCGCTTGTTCAAATCCCGTTCACATTGTCCTTCAGTTTCTTCATCTGAAAAGATGTTTTCCTCATTTATTTCTACTTCATTTAAACTTTTTCCTTTAATTTCCCTTCCTTTACCAGCGTTCAACAACAATAAAATTTTGGCGACTTTTGCGGTTTGGTATATATCTTCCGAAAGACTGAAACAAAACTATTATTTGGTGATCAGAGCCTTTTACAGTATATTTTACAATACAAAGATATAGTTTTTTATAACAAACAACCAAATATTATAATCTATTTTAAGATTCAAATAATGTTATTGAAATTATACTTTTAATATACATTAAGTACTCATGATGTAAATCATCAGAAAATTTACTAAAAGGGAATATTTTTTTAGATTATCTAGTTACCGGTAAAATTCCAAATGCGTTTTTTGAGTGTGGCCCATAAATTTAGCAATTTGATCCATTTCTGTGTTTTCAAAATTCATCAGCTGTAATATAGTTGCTATTTGTTTCCGGAATCCTGTACTGGTTAGTAATTCCGGACTTTTGGCACCGCACTTAGTCGCAAACTTCCTCAAAACTGATGAACCAGTCACCCATCTATCGGAGCCTGGGTTTGCAAAAATATACTTGTTAGCCTTCGGTACTATATCACTCGTTCTTCGAATTTTTATTATCATTTCAATAAACTTCTGCATTTTTCTTGTAAATAATATAGGAACCGGTTTTGAACCCTTCCCAAAAACTATAACGCGTTTAAATGCTGCACTCATGCTTCTTTCAAATTCTGTTAACGAGTTTAAGCTTTCTTCTTGGCTTATGTGTTGAAAATCTCTTTCATAAGTGTCTATATCTAAAAATTGCACCTCCCCAATTCTTTTGCGATTAAATACAAGTACAATTGCTAATGTGCATTCCATAAGAATTTTATAATAGTGCTCTAAATGATCCTGACTTATTAGCTTTTCGTATGCTTCGTCCGCTAACGATGTAACATAGTTGTTGAAACATTTTATGTCTTCTGTCAAGGGAAGCAATTTTGGTTTTTGCCATTTTCCTTCGTTTAAACATTTGTTAGCTAAGCTTGATATATCATTGCACCAGTGACAATTTATAATATCTCGTAGTTCACAAATTTTTTGTACCTTTTCGTCTTTGAAGTTAGAAAATAGAGGATTTTTTGTCATTATGCCTTTTTTCGCTATGTCACAAATAAATTTTAGATTAGTTCCCATATGTAGAGCCAAGGAGGAAGCTTGGAAAATCTTCTTGTCCGGATCGTAGCCACTAATAATTTTTGCTGCAGCCACAAGATGATTGTACATTTCTGGCAGAAGGGCATCTATAAAATTGCTAATTGTGGTCGATTTTGTAAGGGCAATCTTTAAGCGTGCTAATTCACGCATTCTATTTGAAACTACAACATGCATTTGTTTTCTTTTGTGTTTATTGAGATATGATTCTCCAAATAAACATATCAAGAAATCGTTTTTAGCTACGAAACTGATTTCATCGGGACGCATTACATCGAACACTTCTTGCTTTAATCTACTTTTGCTTAAATAATTTCCAAGGAGACCAGTTGTTGACAGAAGTGTTTGCGATTTTGTAAGGTGCTGAACTCTTGCGCAGGGTTTTGCAGTCTCTAAGTTAGATTTGCAGTTCTTTCTGTGTCTCCATAAATATTCTTTTTTATAGTAACCGAGGCAATTTACGCACGGATAATAATTTCCGTTTTCAGTTTCTACATTTAAGCCCATCCTTTGTCTTCTTACAGGTTTAAGAACGTGTTTTTGCTGTGTAAGTATAAAATTGCCTTTTCTTCGTAAACCTATAATCGCATCCCTCCTTTCTTTACTTTTTAAAGGCAAAGAAGATATCTTTTTTATCTCAATTTCATCTGAATGTTTATTTGTCAAATGTCTCGAAAAATGCCCTACTTCAGCGAAGCAAAAGGGGCAGAAATCTTTGTTGGTGTTAAATATGGTTTTCATGAAGCTTTCCTAAGAAATAAGTAGCAAAGCATAAGTTTATTCCTACATAATCTCTAATAAAAATATATATTTATTTAAATTGAAGCAAAAATAAACTCTGTTCAATAGAATGACTACAAAACTAGAAAACAAATACCTTGCTTGCACTAGCTGTCGGGTCATTTTCTTTCATTTCACTTTGATTTTCTTTTTGTAATATAGATGAAATTACTTCGCTTCTAACTTTTGAATCTTGTGTCTAAAATAGGTGGTAATCTTAATAACGCATACATTTTCACAGATACTTCTAGAATATTAAAATCCCTAAAATGTATCAATTTTACGTTTTATTAACAGAAATCGTATATAAATAAAATATTAGATAAAACGCAAATTAACAGAATTAAGGATCAGGGTTTTCTTTTCAAATCATTGTAGATTCAGTGATAACACGTCTGTAATTAATTTACTTAATTATATTATAAAAATATTCTTACATTCATATTAAAAGCATCTAAGGCTAGATCTTTTTCAAAATTTAGTTGCGCGGTCACCGTACGATTTACGATTTGATTGTTGGAAATTTCTGAAATAGAGAGCATAACATTTTTAATTACAAAAATTTATTAAACACTGTGAGAAAAGACAGATAAATTAGAAAGTTTCAAAGTTAAGTTAGCATTTATATAGCTGATGAGTTTAAGATTCTATATTTGTGTACCTCTTCCTTTATTGTCAGACGTTGTCGAAGGTGTGGCATAAATCTTTGGGAAGGGGTATTCTATACTGCTTCTTGATCCATCAGAAACACTTTTACTTGTGCTGGATGAGTTACAAGAGGTTGAAGGCACATATTCTGAAGTATCTTTGCAAGAAACATCTAAAGATTCATCTGAATTAAAATTAATTTTCTTCAAATAATGATATTCAGATATGCAAGAGGTATTTGAATCTGGTGATGAAGCTATAAAGTCGTAGGTTTCCAAACCAAAGTCTGTATTATTGGATTTTCTCATGAGAGATGATGTGATAGTAGAGTTTTTATCTCCAAATTCCATTAACGGAACGTTTTCTAAGTTCTGGTAAACATTCTCCGTCTCTATTATAGGCTGTTGTATTGATATCTATAAATTCTTAATTTAGTACAGGGACAAAGCAACAGGGCGTTTTTTACTTACTTCACGAGTATCTATGTCATCAGTTTTACAACACTTCTCACGGCATGGTAGTGTGGCTTCTGAAATATATTGCACACTATATCCGCAAAAATAACGACAGCATTATTTTTGGTGAAGAAAGATAGCTTAAATTTTGCGCTAGATAAATTTATCATGAAGTTGCATATAGAATTTCCACGATTTCTTATCAATGAAGTGAACAATTTATTAGTCCAACTATTTTTTCATATTCACACAATAAAAATTCTATTGAATAAACAAAAGTTTTAACTACAGATCTATAATAACGAACAAAAAACTAGGTCAGTTGCAACAAGTCACCTACACCGCTAACAGGTCATTATTATTAGATAAAACGCAAAATTAACAGAATTAAGGATCAGGGTTTTCTTTTTAAATCATTGTAGATTCAATGATAATACGTCTGTAATTAATTTACTTAATTATATTATAAAAATATTCTTACATTCATATTAAAAGTATCTAAGGCCGCGTTCCGATTTGCGCATTTTATGCGATGCGTGCATTGAAAGACATAGAACACTGTGAGCGTTCCGATTTACTTGTCGTGCATATGCCACGCATAGACTGCATTACCTTTTTTTCTATGCGTTGTATGTTCCATTCTAGCCTCTGTCAGGGTCTAAACTGATTTCGCGGCAAAACTTTTTATACACGCATACATGTTAAATCGGAACGATGTATCGTTACATCAGACGCATAAGTTGAAATTATATCATGTGATATATTTTCTATATCAGAAGATTCAGATGAAAACTCGGAAGGAGGTATATACTCAGTACCACTGGAATAATTATCGTTATCATCAAAGTCATCCATGTCATTTTTATATGTTTCTGAACATTCATGAATTCTAGGCTCAGTTGCTGAAAAATATATTTTTTACATTTATAAGGTTGACATTATACATATAATACGAAACGGAATATATAAAAAAAAAATCATTTTAGACTGAATAGCTGTAACCTCACACAGCTATTAAAATGGAAGGTGGTTTATAACTATTCCGCAATCTAAACAATACCAATAATAACAGAATATTTTTCCGAATATTTGTTAAATACAAAAGCAGACTCATGGACAAAAAAATTAATATTTGTATTAACTTTCAATGAACTCGTAATGACAGAATTTCCATTTCTTGAGAACACTATAGTTTAAACTATTTTTATATGATTACTACAAGTTAACGTAATCTGCATATATCCAAATTGCAAGAAATATCTGTTATGTATCTTCTAACGAGTCATTCTCCCGCGTAATCTACTCACACTACACATGCGCACATTCATCCGCACCATTAATTCCATACAAGTTCAAAAGTACGACCGTTACGAGTACGACATAGACATCAATGTCAATATGATATAACGTATTTCGAAGTTAAATAAAAACATTAAATTATGTACACGGAATTAAATAAAATATACACAATATCATGGTATTAAATGTTAACTGTAAAATAATTAATAAAATTAATAAATAAAACAAAATTCTGACTTACCGTCGCTATCTTTATCATTATTCGATGTATTTGCTAGTTCAACTAGCATCCTTCCCCGACTCATATTTATCAATTAACTTAAAAACACGGGTATATTAATTTAAATCACATCAGTCTACCGGTTTGTTTGTACACCACCTAACGATCTGATTATATGCACTTACAGAAACCTCATCGTATACAAAATTGTTCCTTGAAGCATGGCAACACCGCGTGGTCTGACAAAATCGTGTAGGAATCTCAAAAATATACTCTAATGGTTCAAAAAGGCGGTTAAACGTTCTTGGTGTGATAACAACTGTTAGATTTAGTATTTTTTTTTAAATAATTTTTTTTTACCCCTCTTAAGTTGCTTAAGAAGTTATATTTCATTTTTATGTAATTTCATGTTATATACACCTCTAAAGTAGCTGATTACCCATGGTCTGTGGTTGCCTGTCTAATATGCATGGACTGACTACGTCGATTGAATCAATATATATATATATGGAGGTTAAAACGGAAAAATCCAGCTACAAGAATTAGGCTTCAATAATGTATATTTAATTAAGGCTTTGTTACGTTTCGGGACCTTTGCAAATTCGCCCAAATATATATATATAACTATTACGAAAAGAATTCCTTGATTGGCTATATTTTTAACAGAAATCAAATCTGAATATCAAATGAATTACGAAATGGCAACAACGAAATACAAAAATACGTCTACTCACGTTAATTGTCGAACAAGGAACTGTCTGACAAAACTCTACAATCGTTTTTCTTACAAAAACCCTCTCTCAAAAACGTACAACGCAAACGCACAGTTCACCGACAAAATCTAGTAGAATAAGCATTAAATCAAACCAGTCAAATAATTGAATGGAATTAATTTAAAAAAAAACTTCACACTTAATCAAATAAATCATACAATAAACTCTTAAACTACATACATACAAAATAAACATTATTGTGAAAATTCTCGGAACAATGATTAAAGGCTGAACGGAGTAAACAAAACAAAATATGCAACTCAAAATACACTCGGCAAACATGGGTTGCTTATCCATAGCACTACAGACCTGCAGGTGTGTTTATAGTTGTATTTTACTATACTGGGTATTCGTTACTAAAGTACAAACTCAGTCAACTTCAACTAGGTATATCTTTTTTTTTTAATAGAACACTCCGGGTTTCCGTACGAGTGCGAGATCGAAGTTCTTTATCATCACAACAGGTGTTTTCGAAGGCGCCTTGTTATGTTGAAGGTTCGTTTGGTTCAGCCTCACCTTCTCCATCGAGATCTTTTAGGACCTTGAAGTTAATCCACTCGAGCTTAAAGAAACCCGGGACCAGTTCTTACCAAGGATTCCCAACGATGTCACGTCAGTGAAGAATACCATTTATGTAATATCCTTCTCACTTTCTTTACTAAGCAGCAGCTAGCCTCCCACGTGCAGACCTGCATTTTGCTTCTACACACGTGTCCTAACCGCCTCTACTGATTTCTCTTTTCCTGGGATAATGGCTAACACTTTTGGTCTCTCTGGAAGGTTCTTTGATTCGACCACATTTAAATCTGCGCCTCCCGAAGATCCGCCATGAAAGTCACGATCTCTATGAGCCAAGTTTTAGTAGCTTCATTGTGATAGATCATCCGAAGGACTCCTCCACTGAAAACGGTTTTCGTAAATTGCAGAGAATTACTGCTTCCACTCGGGGCATCATCCATTGCATTCACCAGCTTTTCCTGGATTAGATCCGCTTACTTTTCCTCTTTACTCTTCAGGGTCTGCGGTGGCGTTTTAGATTCTGCCGATGTCTTTTCTTGCTGCCCTCGACCGTCTTCTTTTTATCCTCAGTAGTCTGACTTCCCCTTCCCACCTTGGGTTTCTACTTTGTTTCCTTAGCGGGCTTGTTTGCGTCACGGCGACGTGGTCGCTACTCGGTCCGCGTACCCTCCTCCATTTTTCTTTGCTTTCAGAATTTCTTGATGTGAGCACCAGTTTTTTATGCTGCTGCATCCAGAGCTGTTGTATTCCCGCAATAATGTTTTCGGTAGTGTTACTGTCTTGATAAATACTCGTCTTCAAAATCGGTTTTCGGGGTCCCGCTTGAGCAAGCTTCCCATGCCCTCTCCTGATCCCTCCGTTCTGGATTTAAAAGTTCTTTACCCTAGTTCATACAGTTTCCAAGACTAGAAGGAAAAAGAATGTCCACACCTGGGATGCGCTCTGCACAAGCACAAGGCTTGTTACACTGGAAAAGCGGCCAGTTTCGCAGAAGCTCCGCACGTGACACCTTTTACCCCAGATGCTATTCATCCCTCGGCTCGGATTGGGGAGGGGATATTACCAATGGAGACTGGTCTTTTATCCAGCCACGCATCTCATTGACCTAGTCTGCCACCTTAGGATTTTGATTTTTGGTGAGGTTGTCTGCTCTCGATCTGTTCAGTTAAGCCCAGATATTTTAAAGTAACAATTCCATCTTCTTCTTCAGATTCTATTGCTTCTAGCGCTTCTTCCATTGTGGGCGCATATACCTCATCTACAAAATTCTAGGGACTGTAGTCTTTGCGGTTACAAAAATTTTAGAATTTAAGTTTGGTGCAGGTGTAGAAAAATACTTCCCAATTATTAAATGCTGTTTTATTTACTGCATTATTTTATAATATAAACTCATCTGCACTACCGGTTTCGGCTTTTCCGCCTTCTTCAGGTACATTAATTGTTTTTTAGATGAAAAAATGCAATAGTCGAATTTTAAAAATTTCAAAATTTTGAAACCGGTGGACTGTACGAATACATTAAAACACGTTAGTGTAGCTCCGCTGACGAAACTTCTAAGTCCCGAAAGTCTAACCCAATTATGAACATAAAATCACCATTATATATATATATATATAGGTTAAAACGGAAAAATTCAGCTACTGATTCTGATGTTCCAATATGTTGGTAAAATAAATCAAATTACTTGTTCCGAAATGAAACAAGAATTAGGCTTCAATAATGTATATTTAATTAAGGCTTTGTTACGTTTCGGGACCTTTGCAAATTCGCCCAAATATATATATAACTATTACGAAAAGAATTCCTTGATTGGCTATACTTTTAACAGAAATCAAATCTGAATATCAAATGAATTACGAAATGGCAACAACGAAATACAAAAATACGTCTACTCACGTTAATAGTCGAACAAGGAACTGTCTGACAAAACTCTACAATCGTTTTTCTTACAAAAACCCTCTCTCAAAAACGTACAACGCAAACGCACAATTCACCGACAAAATCTAGTAGAATAAGCATTAAATCAAACCAGTCAAATAATTGAATGGAATTAATTTAAAAAAAAAACTTCACACTTAATCAAATAAATCATACAATAAACTCTTAAACTACATACATACAAAATAAACATTATTGTGAAAATTCTCGGAACAATGATTAAAGGCTGAACGGAGTAAACAAAACAAAATATGCAACTCAAAATACACTCAGCAAACATGGGTTGCTTATCCATAGCACTACAGACCTGCAGGTGTGTTTATAGTTGTATTTTACTATACTGGGTATTCGTTACTAAAGTACAAACTCAGTCAACTTCAACTAGGTATATCTTTTTTTTTTTAATAGAACACTCCGGGTTTCCGTACGAGTGCGAGATCGAAGTTCTTTATCATCACAACAGGTGTTTTCGAAGGCGCCTTGTTATGTTGAAGGTTCGTTTGGTTCAGCCTCACCTTCTCCATCGAGATCTTTTAGGACCTTGAAGTTAATCCACTCGAGCTTAAAGAAAACCAGGGACTAGTTCTTACCAAGGATTCCCAACGATGTCACGTCAGTGAAGAATACCATTTATGTAATATCCTTCTCACTTTCTTTACTAAGCAGCAGCTAGCCTCCCACCTGCAGACCTGCATTTTGCTTCTATACGCGTGTCCTAACCGCCTCTACTGATTTCTCTTTTCCTGGGATAATGGCTAACACTTTTGGTCTCTCTGGAAGGTTCTTTGATTCGACCACATTTAAATCTGCGCCCTCCCGAAGATCCGCCATGAAAGTCACGATCTCTATGAGCCAAGTTTTAGTAGCTTCATTGTGATAGATCATCCGAAGGACTCCTCCACTGAAAACGGTTTTCGTAAATTGCAGAGAATTGCTGCTTCCACTCGGGGCATCATCCATTGCATTCATCAGCTTTTCCTGGATTAGATCCGCTTACTTTTGTTCCAGGGTTTTTTTTTTCGGTCATTTCTCAATTGCTACTGCTTCGCTATAGGTACCCTTGGTTCTCTTCGGGGTCTGCGGTGGCGTTTTAGATTCTGCCGACGTCTTTTCTTGCTGCCCTCTACCGTCTTCTTTTTATCCTCAGTAGTCTGACTTCCCCTTCCCACCTTGGGTTTCTACTTTGTTTCCTTAGCGGGCTTGTTTGCGTCACGGCGACGTGGTCGCTACTCGGTCCGCGTACCCTCCTCCATTTTTCTTTGCTTTCACAATTTCTTGATGTGAGCACCAGTTTTTTATACTGCTGCACTCAGAGCTGTTGTATTCCTGCAATAATGTTTTCGGTAGTGTTACTGTCTTGATAAATACTCGTCTTCAAAATCACTTTATCGGTTTTCGAAGTCCCGCTTGAGCAAGTTTCCCATGCCCTCTCCTGATCCCTCCGTTCTAGATTTAAAAGTTCTTTGCTCTAGTTCATACAGTTCCCAAAACTAGAAGGAAAAAGAATGTCCATACCTGCGATGCCCTCTGCACAAGCACAAGACTTGTTATACTGGAAAATCGCCGAGTTTCCCAGAGGCTCCGCACGTGACACCTTTTGCCCCATTCATCCTTCGGCTCGGATTGGGGAAGGGGATTGCACCAGTGGAGACTGGTCTTCTATCCAGCCACGCATCTCATTGACCTAGTCTGCCACCTTAGGATTTTGATTTTTGGTGAGGTTGTCTGCTCTCGATCTGTTCAGTTAAGCCCAGATATTTTAAAGTAACAATTCCATCTTCTTCTTCAGATTCTATTGCTTCTAGCGCTTCTTCCATTGTGGGCGCATATACCTCATCTAAAAATTCTAGGGACTATAGTCTATGTGGTTGCAAAAATTCTAGAATTTCAGTTTGGAAAAGGTGTAAAAAATACTTCCCAATTATTAAGTTCTATTTTATTTACTACATTATTTGATAATAAAAACTCCTCTTCACTACCGGTTTCGGATTTTCCGCCTTCTTCAGGTACATTAATTGTTTTTTAAATTAAAGAAATGCAATAGTCGAATTTTAAAAATTTCAAAATTTTAAAAACCGGTGGACTGTACGAATACATTAAAACACGTAGCTGTCGAAACTTCTAAGTCCAGAAAGTCTAACGCAATTATGGACATAAAATCACCATTAAATTCTAGAATTTTATCAGTTTCCTGTGAAAACGATGTTTTTCTTTGAGCATCTTTCGATTTATTATATATATTTTATAATGTCGTGCATTTCTATTTTATCGGTATTCACAGGGAGACCATTATTATTGGGGGAAGAGGACATTGCTTCCGTGATTGCCACGGCTGCGAACTATTGTGTGGATGTAAATTTTGCTGTAGCGTTAGCTTGTTGCGCCTTTTCCACCAAGCTATTCTCCCTCTCTCCCATGTCCGATATCGGACCTTGGCCTCCTTCTGGTTCTTCCTCCTTCCAAGTAGTTCTTTTGCGCCCTCGTCAACCGCTTCTTCTCACCATCCTCTTGGCCTCGCCCTTTCCATCCAAGCTATTGCTCCATAAGTTATGGTTGGACACTACCATGAATATAGAGCCAATTGACTAGCTTTCCTTTGTGGGTGATCTTTTCCAGATGCAGATTCCAGGATAGTGTCTTATCAAATAAGACGCCTAGATATTTTACATTATCTGCTAATACAAGCTTTGCACCTTCAATAGTAGCTGGTGTCAAACGTACCCACCCTCTTCTTCTTGGTGAGCGGTATTACCGTAGTTTTGTTTGGGTTAATCCTGAGATTTTCCCTGCTGCACCAACTTCAAATGGCGTTAATCACCTGTTGGACGGCTGAGGAAATTTCTCTCTCCCGATCCTCAGAATAGTATTAGGATGTCGTCCGCCTACAATCAGAAAAATACGTTTGTTAATTCAACCAAAACTTGTTTGGATCTACTATATTTTTTGTTGTATATAGTCAAAATTGATCTTTTGCTGAATCAACAAAAAAAAATTATTGCATTTTTTTATTTAACTTAACAATTGTTTATTTTAGTTTTAATAATAGTTTTTAATCTTGCATTTTATTTAATTTAAAATATTTAATTAATACAATCGAAACAACATTATGTTAATGTTGCCTTCAGCAAAATACTTACTCGAGTTGAAAAATACGATTGCTTGAACTAAGTAATTAACTATTAATGATAAATATAAGTGTTACTTAAGTTAAAAATATAGTAAATTTGTTTCAATGAAATTGTGTAATCGTTTTTAGAAAATTTAGTATTTCTCTAACAAAACTTAGTGTTAAATTTAAATATTTAAAAGTTGTATCAAATGAAATACTTATTTTGGTTGAAAAACATTCATGGTTATGCTAAATAAATAAATTACTGTTAATAACCATAACTATTGCTTGATTCAAAACTATATTGTTATTGGGTGAAAATATTTTTTTTGTTTGCCACTATACGTTCTTTTTGTTTCACTGAAATAGAATTGAGAATGAAGAATAATTTTAGTTAAGAAATCATCTATAAAACTATTATCAAAGACAAAAAAAAGTATTAATATATCAATTTTAATAAGGTAATGAGAATGCCAAGCAGGCACCTTAACTATTGCCAACAAACTATTCTTACATACTTTATCAAGATATGAGAGAAAGAGAAAGACAGAGAGAGATTTATAAGTCAGATGACAAGTCTGCGAGATCTACAGATTGGTCAGAGACAAAACGTCTATGATCTTTTTTCGAATAATCGAGGATCTTGTATACCTAACAGCTTTTTAATTTCTTCCGTTGGATTAATATTTTCGGCTTGTTTAGTTTTATCAAAACGCAATAATGGAATATCATCATCACAATCTGAATCATCTTTGTTAGTTATATATTGTTATATTATCCCCAGTAATACAAATCTTTGCCCGGATAATCAATATTTTAATCACACTTTTTTTTACATTCTGACATCTCTCAATTGACAAATTTACTTCATAATTAAAACAAAACAATCCACAAATTATTATAGGGTGAGTTCACTTACCCTATACAGAGATACGAAAAATTGTGAACATTAAATTGTCAATATTAATTTTGACACATAACCAGGTCAAAAGGCTACTTATAATCTTAGTTTCTAAGTCCTTGCCGCGTGGAAATACCATGACAATATATATACAAGAGCTCCAATATTTTTTTTCTATTGTGTCTTCACCTTTTTGAGACAATATTTTCTTTAAACGAATGGGTGGTTGGCCAGAGATTTCTAATGTTAATGACTTGCCTTTGATTTTATCATCTGTTACATCAACAATCTTATTCAAAACGTTTGCAAAGGCTGGTCCAGCAGCTGCGGCTAATATAGGAATTAAAAATTGTAGATATCCTTTTATTTTACCACCTTCAACAATTTTTGACTTGTGTTTTAGAATAATCGATGAACGATTTCTTATTATTATAGTCATTATATAAATAAAATTACCTTCAATTTAAGAATTTTTAAATAAATATTTATTATTATATACAATGTAAATCAAAATTAATTAACAATAATTTTTTCAATGAGATAAATTTCCTGATTCTACTGATCCTCTACTGGTTTCACTTGAAGAAGATTCACTGGAGCAGGTTATTTCATAATAAGCACTAATATAATCATTGTTAATACATACCTTTGGATTTCTTGCAAACAGAATAATCCTTCTTCTTCGTTGTTAAAAAGCATTTTCACATTCTGACCCTGATTCGTTTTTATTACTTTATTTGGCGTGTTTCCGTCTATAATGGCTAAATTTAAGAACAAACTAACAAAAATTCCTGGTGTATCATAATTGGTTATGTAAATAAAATTCTCTACTCTGAAGTATGCCACTCGCACTTCTTTTAGTGGTCCATTATTTATACTAGCAGGTAAATGATCAACAGTCGTTAACAGTCGATTCACTGGAACAGGTTGTATTATGATAAGTACCAATATAATACCTTTGGATTTCCTGCAAACAGAATAATCCTTCTTCTTCGTTGTGAAAGAGTACTTGCTTTAAATTCTTCACAAGTTTTTTGGTATTTGCTAGCGGTTATTTCTTTCAAATATTCTTTCAAATATTCTTAATATTTGAAAGAAATAAATGCTTACTGATTGGTAACGTAGATTACTTTCAATTATCCATTTTAACCGGTTTCATATTTTTTTGTTTTGTTTATAATATATATAAAATTTATATAAAAAAGAAATCTCATAATTATTCCAAATGCAAATACAAATACTTCACTAATGCATTTTTCATTCATTCATTCATTCAGGTTAGGATGGGCACTTGAGCTTGGTGCTCATTGTACCATCCCTATTGATTCTCTTATTTCCACTCGAGCAGCTTAGTGTTCTCTATAAAGCCCAGTATCTTGCCCAGTGGAAACTTGAGGACCTTCTAGGGCTCCAATAGATCTCTCCCGAAATATTTCTGCCTGAGTACCTTCACAGTTCCTCACATGTGCAGATTACATGTAAACTCGTTTCCTCCTGTAGTTCGCATCTTCCACACCACGGTTCGCTTACACGGCCTGTGTTGTATAGATGCTTTTTCAGAGGGCAGTGTCCAGTTACCAACCCAGTAATGGTTTTAACTTCTTTTTTACTGCGCTTGAGTAGGTTATCAGAGAAACTACCATCCCCATGCCCTATCAGCGTTTTGGTATGGAGTTGACCTTCAGTCGACCTCCATTTCTTTGTACTTTCTGTATCTAACCAGGTCCAGATCTTCCTTTTTGCGGAATCCTTAGTAATCCCACATACGGGCTCTGGACCCATGAAGTGTCTCTTAGAGCCCTCCTTGGCTAGTTCATCGGCGATTACGTTGCCCTTTATATCCTCATGTCTCGGCACCCAAATCAGAGACACCGTGTTGTCTCGTGCCAGTGCATTGAGGGATTGTTTGCAGTCCCTAACTAGTTTTGACCTAGTTACAGGGTTTGAGACTGCCTTAATGACAGCCTGGCTGTCAGTCATTATTCATTATTCACTAATGCATATTACTGTATTCTTTTTACATAATGATATAAACCAGACTCTTTATGAGTATGGAAAAACCCATGTTCCCAGATCTATTATCTTAATAATTTGGCGAGAGATGAGGTTCTGGGAAGTTAGTATCGTAATTAGTTTATCATAAATAATCTTCTCTTCCTTCCTACAAACATTTGTTAAAATAATCGTGGTTTATAAACTGATATATATGATACATATCCTTCAATGCTATCAATTTAAGCAGGATTTTGATTGCAACTACATCCAATCTGTGATATTCCCGGTAATATCCCTATTTATATTTCGGTATTGCAGTGTTAAAATACGTGTTCTTATCATTGTATATGCAAATATGCAATATGTGTGTATCATCAGTTGTTGTGATGTCGGTTTACCAGTGAGCATCATTATTCGTTTTTTATTAAATCTTGCGAATTGAGAAAATTTTGGTGCGTGTGTAGATTATTTTGATATTAATTTGGTTGTGTGTATTGCATAACCATTATATCATTCGTACTAGATGCTGCGCATCTAGGAGTAGAGGAAGGTGGTACTTGAGAAAGGTGGTTTTTTGAAGTCGGTCCATTCACTTGAAAATCATCTTTTATAATGTGCAGTACGTTTTAAGTAGTTTACTTTTGTTCTTACTTTTGGAACACCCTGTATAGTTGAAAATATTTTTAGGTTATGCAGCATTGAATTCTGCACAACTTTTGTAGAAAAGTTTTTGTTGTACGTATTATATACACGTGATTCTTGAAGACACCAAATATGAGATTATCTTTACTTAGGGCTAATTATATGAATATTCTGGTTTAAATAAAATGATCCACTCTCATAATAATAACTACAATTCCAATTTGACGATTTTTTATATTTATTAGTTTTATTTATCCTTCGCGAGATCATATTTATAGCCAACGTAAATTCCATAATATTGACAACTCATTAATTTACGTTGCTCGACAAAAAGTTATATTAGACGTTTGTTAGATAAAGCACAAAAAAAGCGAGGAAAACACAGCTGATACATTTTGTTTTAATAAGCTATATATATTTCAGTGCTTATTCCTCTATCTATATTGTCTGCTTATTATATAGATTTTTTTTTGTCATTGGCTGACTCGATGTAGGCAGGTATTTCACATACGGTAAACATCAATTTAGTAATAGATAGAATAGAAATAGTATTTTTCCCTATTCCTTTTTTCTCATTTCGTTGTCCCTTTCCGTATCTCTATTCCCTTTATCTATTCCCGTTTCCTATTATTCTCTCTTCCCTGTTCCTTATTCCCTTTCCTTATTTTCCTATTCCTTTTCCCTTTCCCTAGTCCCTTTCCCTACTCCTTTCCCTATTCCCTTTCCTTAATCCCTTTCCCCTTTTCCAATTCCCTTTCCCTATTCAATTTCCCCATTCCCTTTCCCTATTTTCTCTACTTATTCCTATTCCCTTTCGCCATTCCCTTTCCCATTTTCTTTCCCATTCCTTTCCCTATTCTTTTTCCCTATTCTCTTTTCCCATTCTCGTTCCCTATTCTCATTCTCTATTCCTTTCCCTGTTCCTCTTCCTTTCCCTATTCCTTTTCCCTATCCCTTCCCTTGTTCCAATTATCTATTTCCTTTCCCTTTTCCTATTTCCATTCCATTCCCTTTCCCATTCCCTTTCCCATTCCGTTTCCCATTCCCTTTCCCATTCCTTTCCCATTCCCTTTCCGTTCCCTTCCCGTTCCCTTTCCCGTTCCCTTTCCCGTTCCCTTCCCGTTCCTTTCCGTTCCTTTCCCGTTCCTTTCCCGTTCCCTTTCCCCTCCCTTTTCCCATTCCCTTCCCATTCCCTTTCCCATTCCCTTTCCCATTCCCTTTCCCATTCCCTTTCCCTTCCCATTCCCTTTCCCATTCCCTTTCCCATCCCTTTCCCATTCCCTTTCCCATTCCCTTCCCATTCCTTTCCCATTCCCTTTCCATTCCCCTTTCCCATTCCTTTCCCATTCCCTTTCCCATCCCTTTCCCATTCCTTTCCCTTTCCCATTCCCTTTCCCATTCCCTTTCCATTTCCCTTCCCATTCCCTTCCCATTCCCTTTCCCATTCCCCTTCCCATTCCCTTTCCCATTCCCTTTCCCATTCCCTTTCCCATTCCCTTTCCCATTCCCTTTCCCTTTTATAACATCCCATAAGTTACAGCTTTAAAAAAATAGTTGGCGATTTTCCCTATATTTCAATTTTCTTCCCACTTTATTCGCCATTTTATTTTGCCAAAAACTAATATCAGAATCAAATTTAGCGACCTCAAAAACGCTTGCATACGAACGTCTGTTGCAAAATGTCTCCTATATTTCAAAATTTTCTCTTCAATATTGAATCCTCCATTTTATTTTCTAAAAACTCTTGTAAGAATCGAATTCAGCACTACAAAAGGCTTTGAACACAAATATCTGTTGCAAAATGCCATTTTTTTTAATACTCTTCTTCCGTTTTAATCGGCGCCATCTTGTTTTTGATTCTATATTCGCAATAGATGACCCAAAAATCGCGTAAAAATCCCGATATTATGTCTGCTATTTTATTTTCTACGTAAAATTTAAAAATGGAATAATATATAGAAAGTCTTTTTCCTAAAATCAAAATAGAACTGTAATCAAAGACCAAGTCTTCGGTTGGACAGTCTATATAGTCAAAATATTTTTAAGTTATGCCCTATTAAATTCCAATAATTCCAAGTTTTAAAAATTGAATTTCCGCTGTTATTGTGACAATATTTTAGAACGTTTTCGACTTACCGCATTCTTATGCCACTAATTATGTTTTTATTTTAATATACACTATTAATAAAAGCGATAGATACATACATTCTCCACGCGTAGTGTAATAAATCGAAGACGCTGTAGATTTCATGCATTAAAAATAAGATATAAATATGTGCTATGAGAAAGTTAATAGGCATTTGACGATATAAATAAAGCAAATATTCCGTGTGTAGCTTCGCTTTAACATAAAAATATGTTTTAATTTCATTATAAAACGAATATTAATCCATTGAGCCAATATGTGTGTTTTGGTTTTTATTTTATTTACTGAACTGTTACTTGCTTTGACTCCTTTAATATTCATTTCATAATAATTTGCGAATTGACAATTCATTTATGAATGCTCTACCTCTTCGCTGCGCGCGCAGTTAAACCATTTTCATTCGTATCGCACCGACTCTTCGCTTATCTTATATTTTTACGCGTTTGTGCAACGGAAAATTCCACTTACGTTTAATCACGTCAGATAACGTTTAATATTTGTTTGGCCCTAAAATTATTTTATACATCAACATTAAAAAAATTCTTACAAAACTAACCTATATTTGTAATCAAAGTAATGGCTCTAGTAAATTTATTTCTTCAAATAATTATACACGAATACATTTTGAGTATTTGTAAACTATGTCATTAAACACGCGGGAATAATCGATGGCCAAAATAAACAACAAAAGAAAAGTATACATATATGCCGACAATACTTTCGAAAGCTAATCCCCTTGATATTATATGCGACAAACACGCCGCCAATCCTTTCGGCTAGAGATTTATATATTCGCAGAATTTTACTTCGCAGATTCTGCGGATTAATGTATTAAAATTCTTAGAATCTGCGCACGTGCAATCGCTGATAGATTATAAAGGAGATGTATCTCTCCTTACGTTTCTAAGGGCTTATTTTTCTCTATGTCATATTTTTTTTAAGTTGATCGTACAATGGAATCAGATACAAAGCAAAAAATTTTAACATATGTACTTTAAATGCAGCGCCATCGTAATCCGTAACGGGGCGATTTAGGCTGCGTCCCGATTTCGAATTAAAATACAGGCTGTTCTATTTAATAAAATTGAGTTTTTTGCATTGGAAAATATGTCACTTTGTTTCTCAGTTTTGAACACTCTGTATATTAGAATGCGAAGTGTGCGTACTATTTCTTAGAGTTATATCTACATTCATAACATAGCAAATTTGGAGTCCGTACTTGCAGTATTAACCGAGATATTAATTTCAGAATGAGGCAATGATTATTACTAAAAAAAAGAAAAATCTAAATTACTCGAAAACGGCAACATGTAGCTATAGAATAGCTGATAAAGATTGATGTATTTATGGCGGCAGAATCCAAAAATGAATAAAAAATTATATCATTCTATTTAAAATAACAAAGTTGACGCCCATTTCGCTCAACCGAAGTGATATTTTGGTTGAAGTATTTCACATTTATAGTTGCAATCGAACAGATAATGGTGCCAAAATCTCAAATATAAGTAAATAGTAGAACATCACGAACTTTTAATGAACCACTTATGTGGGATACCCTGTATATAACTCATCTATTAAATTGTAATAACCATTAAATTTCCAGAGAATCACAAAGCGTAAAGCATAAATACTCAAACTAAATGGCTGCTTTTTGTAATATCTAATTGCAAATAATGCTGATATAATAATGTAAACAAATATACAGGTTCACGATGGAGTTGACAATAGATATAGTATTTAAGTTTTGACAATTAGAGTATATATGTTTTATAAACTACAGGATGCAATGCTATTACTTATATTACTTTATATATTGCATTTGAAATAGAAATTTGGTTATTCGATGACATACAAATGCTATACAGTAGGATAGAATACATAACTGATAGGTTGACATTTTTTTGTTAATTATTATTTCATCAATCTTTTTCAAATATTGTAAATAATGTTGATATTATAGTATTACAAATCGTAATATGTATTTTTTATCTACCATTATATATGGTAGAGTAATATAGTATTGGACATATGATTACGTATAATGGATGTCAGGTGCATATATGATCAACCGATAAGATAAAAAGATTACGCTATAGAATGCAGTGTATAGTTCTTTTAAGGTGACATGGTATGGATATGGTACTTGATGCTGTTCTTTTCGTTATTGCTCTATTTATATTGTCCTCTTTTTGTATATATTTTGTGCGATATCGAATGATCGTATTGAGATTTCACCTACAGTATATTATATAGCACTTGAATCGAATAATATAGACAAACATATAATTTTTATTTATATAAATATGTAACGTACACCCTACTACATCTAAATTTCTCTATAATATATTTTGCTTTAGAGTTTTTGTATATTAACTTATCGAGAAAATATCGAAATTTTAAATTTAACTAAAAAAAGTATTTATTTACCTGGTATGGCTGCTCTATTTGCGGATGGTGTTGTTTGCCTAGAACTAACTCTTCCATCTGTACGACGACCCTTTTTGGAGGTTAATTTCGATTTTCCTCTCCTCGGCATTATTCTAATTTAAACATCACATTGCGAAATAGAAACACACATGAATATATCATTTAATTGAATTGAACAAAACACACTTACATATATCAAAATGATATTTTCCTACAAATTGTAATGTATTATTTAGTTAACCACTAATAATAACGATGTTATTAGGTAGAACGCTGTAGCGTGACTAAAATAGACGCTATTCGCTTTGTCATAATAGTCAACGCCGTCTGACGCCGTCTTAGGAACTTAAAATATTATACTAATTTCACTATTGATTGAACAACCTGTGTCACATATTGCGCATGTACATGCGTTCCGTTGTGTAAGAATTCGATGCAAATACAATTAATAGATGTAATTTATTTATATTTTATTGCGTTTTTGAATTCCCTAAAGTAGTAGAACGTGAAATATGTTATCTTCAATAAAATGATAATATGTTTCTAAAATAGACATCGCCATCTATAGATTTTACTGTGATATCTTTACAATTTTTGTATGTTTACGCGCATGTACATGTGTTCCATTGTATAAGAATTGAGTACAAACGCAATCGAATCAGAATTTGTTTATATTTTAAAATGTTTCCGAATATTAAATAAAAATATTAAAATCCAAATTACTCACAACTACCAATTAAAGCAAGCTTGGCTTTAAAAAAGCCCGTTTTAAGTTGAGCGCCTAATCTGGACACAATGTGGCGGCCAATTGCGGTACTTTATATGTATATCTAGTGACTTTATCGAATGCCATATGTACCGCCATCTCTATTTTTTTTTTTACACCTAATGAAAATATTGTGTCATGTTATATTTATTACAGAAACCTGTAATATGCAGTAAACTGTAATATGAAAGATTTCTTCTTTACCGTGTTTCGTAAAAGTTGTATCTACAGCGGCGTTCGTTTCCCGACGCCTACTACGATCTAATTTTCGGCGAATTTTCTCCTCTTTTCCTATTTTTAACTATTAATCTCGATACGCCTATTCCCGTGCCGTCCCCGTTTCGCGTTCGCCCATTTATTATTTCCCTTTTAATCCGTTTCTCCGTCCACGGTTAGTGTAACAGACTTTTTCACGCCGAATTTACACGCTCGGAATAGGGCGACGCCTATGGAATAGCGCCCCCTGTCGGAAGGAATGTCAAGAGAGCCTTTTATTATATATTAATGTTTATATCGTCTGTCCTCGGATCGGCGCATGAATAAAAAAAAGGTCTGAAAATGTCATCTTTTGGGGTTTAACCCAGCTTGAACAGAAAGTAATTTGTGCCATAATTTTAGTTTTGAAAAATCAAATACACCTCGAAAATGTACAAAAATAATCATACAAATCATATGCATTAATAATATACAGGACGTTCCATTTAAAATAAGTGATATATTGTGTTAATACAGGTCAACAACCTTTTGTATCACCCTGTATTATTAATTTTACAATTATTTTGACTTCACACAATACTTCTACTTGAAGCACTTCCTCTGTTATTGATTTTTCATTCCGTTGTCGATAAAACGTCAAAGTTCACTAAAAATCTGTTTTTCTCGAAAACTATCAAAGATAGGTATAGGGAAGCCTTAATGGAACTTACTAACTCTGTTTTTCAGAACACAATGCCCGGGATTTCAAATTTTTTTTTTTTTTAAATTTTCAATACCAATTTATTATTATATTAAATTTATATTATTTTTATTTAGCTTGTCCGTTTACGATTTATATATTTTTTTCTTCTTTTTTTTTTCAATAAAATCAAAACAATTAAAATAGTGGTTTCAATACACCCAGCGACCTCTCAATAAGTGAAAGAAAACTGTGGAAAGTGACTTCCTACCTGCTAGGTGGCACGGGACGCTTCGAAGGGGACCAGATCGTCTGTCAGAATCGTACTCCGGACGCTTATTAACGAATAGGCATTTTCTCACCTAACGGGCGCACCCTCAAAGGCCCTTCTCGGTTTATTAAAATTTGAAATAAGTAGTTATCGAAAATCGATGTAAAACACTTACTGTACAAATAAAAACAACGTTTCAAACCAAAACAAGCTTAAATCTTTATTTATTTACCCAAATGCTATGTTTCCTTATCAATTAAGACTCTAATGATCACACGGTACGTAAATTGGAATCAGTAAAATACTATATAAGACAATCTTTAATACAAAAACACGTCTTCGAACTTTCCTGGCATTTTTAAAGACTAAATGAGGTTATGGAAATGTCATATAATAAATTAAAATTCAAGTAAATAACGGCGCAATCTACCCGTAAACAGCAAATACTAAATTTTAAAGCAAACGATTATCTATGATTATCGATATTTGTTAAAGATAGCTATTTTATCACAAATCATAGTCAGTGATATTTATTTATAACGCTTAAATATTAAAATTCCTAAAATAACTAACAAAAAGGGCGGCTATTATAAAACTAACCCCAAATTAGCGTATAGTGAAAATAAATTACACAAAAACATAAGTTTCTGATTAATATTGAAAGGAAACCGAAATAATTCCTTTCTGTTTTAGGTGAGGTGATTCTATGGAATATTAACTTGAAAAGGACACGACGCTTGGCAAACTCTGGTGCTGGAATGGAGGTTCAGTTAGACGGGCCCCCGGTCTCGGTCAATGGCATGGAGAGGCAATCTGGTCGGGAACTTTTCGTGGGAAATTTTTATAGGATATTTTCTTAGCAAAATTGCAGGTATTCGATAAGGATTACATAAACAGGAGTTGTATCGATACTTTTTTAGGTAATACTTCTTGGAACTTTGATACTTTTTTTTTAAATTGTGGCATAAAAACGTTATAGGAAGATTAAGACAACCGTCGTGTCTGGTAGCCACCAACAGAATGAGGATTCAAATCATATTCAACGATCAACAGCCTTCGATTGTTATCACACAGGTCGACCAACCTGAATTTTGAAAGATAAAGCTAACCGACATTAAAATACCGTTATTTTCTATAGATTGAGGGGAATACGCCAAACGTTAAAAACAAAACATCCCGAGGAAAGAAAAATCTCTCCGAGCAAAATATACAGAAACATAAAAAGATATCAGGTCAGTTTGAATTAACATATAAAATACAGTTTACATTACATAAAGGCAATATTTAGCATCTAATGCTAATGTTGTTCATTTTAAATAACTATCTTTAACAAATTCATAATTCGCCTGTAGAGTAGGCAACTGACGCACGCCTCACTTTTGAATTACTAGATAATTTAGTTTAAAACCTTATTGTGAATGCCTTTAAAATAGATTCCAAATACTCAGATATCATAGCACATTTATGGCAACCTCTTAATACGCATGTGCAATCATTTTCCGAAGTACACCCGAAGTTGTAGTATAAATTAAATATTACAGATGGCGCTGGAGCGTACCAAATGAATTAAATTTGTACTACCGATATTAAAAGGGTGGACTATATGAACAGACCATAAATGAAATTAGTTATAGAGAGGTATTGCGGGTAGTATAAAATAAATGTTATTATATTGTCTACTAACTTTTAATGGGGATTAAAGGTTTGTTTTTTTTTTCGTGCAATAAATATTCTCTTATTTCATCTCTTATAATTTTGCCTTCTTAAGGACGAGAAACATGCTGCACAAAAATGTTGCAATAAAATGCTGAGATGTTTGAGTACGCAATGCGAATATATTGCATACCTATATATTGTATTTCATTAATGCTTTCGTTGCAGTGACAAGAAGAAATGCTGAGACAATCGGGCTTCAATCTATGCCGCTGGTCAATATAAGATAACTTTCAAATTGAATTTAAGTAACATTTACCGAAGTCTTAAAAAAATGGTAAATCAAAAACATTTACATATACCTGCGAGGTAAGGTGAGTTCATTGGACAGCAATTAAACAAACATTAATGCACTTAACAATTTATCACGAGTGCCGTGTGTAATAAAATATTGCAGGTTACACGAGTTAGAAGTAGATGGCAAAGGCGTGTGATATTTTACACCAGTATGGGGAAATGCATAATGGAAAAAGTAACTTCTGCGCAGGAAAATTGTGAAACTGTTCTAATATTAGCTATCTGCTATATGTCTGGTAATGTACATTGATATTGCTTATGTTGATAATCGAATACTAAGTATGAGCAGAAATTCAGTGTGCCTACGTGTAGCCCATGTATTTCTACTAAAAAACCATTAATAACAAAAATGTTGGTATTAGTAACAAAGCAACGTATATGTTACATATGTATGAAATAATATATTTATGCTTCTGAGGTTTGTCGTGGATGCTAAATAACATTCACTTGAGAACATGTACGTGCAGGCATTGTTTGAAGTGATAGGATGAAAGTGTATCATGTATTACTAAAGCTTTTAATTTAAAAGTAGTATCAAAAATTCGCTACTTTGATACTCATATACATATATTAATCATAAAAGAAAATACTTTTAAATACAAATTCACGAAGGGTACCTAGAAGAAATATCCTCCAATCTAAATATAGAAATAAATAATCGCATCTGAATACTAAAAGAAAATAATCCAGAAATACTACAGTCACTAAAGAATAAAATTTTATTTTTGTACCAACCACAATTACTTAGATATTTCATAGTTGCTGGCATAATTCGCAACTATTATCCTATTATTACTTTATTTTTATTAAAACCCATAAAATTAAAAAAGAAACACTCAAAGCAATAGATAAACCTATTTTATCAATACGTTGTATTACCAAATATATGCATTACCGTTTTATTTCAATAATTATAATAATAGTAAGAAATCTCTTGATATTTTAAACTGCTTGCGCTTTAATTTGTGTGAATTAACGAGAAGGTGGTATTATACATATGTATGTGTTTGTAGTGTGCACACCACTTAATTAAGCAATAATTCAAAAAATGTAGGCATCTGTATACGCTAATATAACGTAGATTCTTTTCCGCATAGGTACTTCATATCAAACAGAACCTGGACGACTCGGTGTGATCTTGCGCGATAGCGGCTTTGTCTATAAAAATATTGTCACGTATCGGCCATCAAGAGTGGGGATAAAGCTATATAATTGTGGTAGTTATAGTTAAAGGGACTCTATGTAATGGAGACACTCGGAGAGGTTCCCGATAGGGACTTCATGAGTAGTCCACTTGAAAGTCTCTGTAATAAAAGAGGCTGAAGTATCTGGGTCTTTTGGTTGATCCTGCCGCTGCAGCCGCAAGGTAGGTAC
>RXPK01000185.1:372998-398913 GCA_004143645.1 Protaetia brevitarsis
TTTTTTTTGTTGGTGAGCCAGAAGGATCGCGGCTTCCATTCCTGCTGTTGTCCGCGGGCTCTTGCCTCTTGGGGTAAATTTAAGTCCATTTGCGGTAGCATGTGCGCCTTGCCGTTTCACGAACAAGAAGTCTTAACTTATTCAATCAAATCAAAAAATAAAAACAGTTCGCCCGGATAGATACCTAGTAGCTTATAATAAGGATTTCATATAGATATAACGCTATAGCATAATAATTATCTCTGGAGAGTGGTGTTATCAATATACTTAAATTTCACAGTCTATCCTATACAAAAAGATTCATCTCTAGTATATGATTATGCCTATTCAATAAGTTAATTTTCCAAAGGTTTGAGTAGAATTTAACAGGGCTTAGTCACCTGAAAAAGAAAATATAAACAAAATGACAAATTATAGAAACAATTCCACAATACGCTTTCTTCATTTACAAAGACGGTATAAATTCTAATAGGGCTGAATATCCGCCGAGTTTTCGCGACTACTCGTGGCTTGACTGTGTTGATCACAATTCTTATACTAAACTTAATCTTTACGCATGCGTGGTTATGGCAGATTGGGTTTTATCATATCTGTCAAAAGATTCAATATGTTAAAATATCTTTTAAGGATGGACATGGTTTAATTAGGGATGTTGTGTCTACTCAGGTTACCTATTGCAATGGAGTGCTCAGGGCTCAATCTTGGGTCCAATTCTTTTCATCCTGTT
The DNA here is from genome assembly GCA_004143645.1 of Protaetia brevitarsis. Classification (NCBI taxonomy): domain Eukaryota; kingdom Metazoa; phylum Arthropoda; class Insecta; order Coleoptera; family Scarabaeidae; genus Protaetia; species Protaetia brevitarsis. Next base: position 373,726 of record RXPK01000185.1, read on the forward strand.
ATCAACGATATTGTTAACTTTGTGCAATTTACGCAGATGACACTTCTGCTGTTGTAAACGGTGCGATACTAAGGATGTATGTAAAGGGCAGAAAGACTTCTGGATGACCTGGGTCGGTGGTTTAAATCAATAAACTATGCATGAATCTATCTAAAACAATTATATGCGTTTGCGTCCTCTAACTAAAAAATAGTCAGTTTCTAATGATAATGTACAAGGTAATGGTTTTGATTTAGAAGAAAAACTACGTAAAATTTTTGGGCTTAAATATTGATGAAAATTTGAGTTGGAAAAATTTTGTCTCGCTTTAGTTAGAAAATCAATTGGCATGTTTCCAAATTAGAACTTAAAACATATAATAGACTTTAATTACTTACTTAGCTTTTATTATGGTGGGTACACAGTGTTATCCAGTACGGGATTGTATTCTGGAGCGCGGCGGTTTCATCAAACGAAGTCTTCCTGGCCAAAGCGTGTTATTCGATGCATGGAAGATTTAAAGGTAAAGACTCTTGTCGCATATTTCATCAAATCTTAATATTTTGCCCTTGCTAGTGTGTATATACTAAAACTTTGATGTAATTTTCACGAGTAAGGAGGCTTTGTAGGAATGGTGATCTGCATTCAATCTGATACGAGACAAAAAAGCAAATATAGTATACCCTTAAATAGGCTCAACGTTAACTAGAGATCCCCAACTCAGCGGGTTGACATTTTCAATTTACTACACCGAATAGTGTAACTTAACAATGAAAAAATCTTAAGAGACGGATGCGCTCTTGTTGTTTCAGCACTGCGTCTACTCGTGGAAGAGTTTGTCGCACTTTTTAAATAATTGTTTTGTAATTATGTATTTTTAACTTGTTTTTTATTTTTTGACTTGTCCTATAACACTTTTTGGTCCTGGCATGAAAAAATTCTATCTATTATCTATCTATCATCTAAGGAGGTATAGCGGTATGCAATATTAAACTGGAAGAACAAATGTTCCACAAACTTTCTTATATTTTTTGGTAACAGTTATCTGTAGGGATGGAGTTTTTTAATGAAAATAGGCATTTTTATATATATTGAGATCTGTCAGATAACGAAATGTGTTTATGTTTATCCCCGAGGTTTGTGCTGTTTTTAACCACTGAAGTTTTTAGATTACTCTATATGTTAGAGAATCTTAGCCCCCAAGTCTCACAGACCCCTTGGTTTCCAAGCAGTATTACCTGGGATTTTGTCGGATTTAGCATCAGGGAATGAGCCGCCGAAATTACGCGCACAATGCGTTTTTGGACGAAAAATGCTCTGTTGGCCTCATAGTAAACCTGTGTTAGGGACTCGACGTTTATGATATTTTTCAAAGTGCAAATAATGTAAAAACATTGATTTCATTTCTTACATACCAGATCAATTTGCTCTCCCCATGAAAAATCCATATCAAAGGTGGCACCCAGGAAAACATGACAGAGATATTAATAGGTTGTCTATGTTTGTTATATACTTCCATTAGTTTTGTTTTTTATAATTAACTATAAGGGTGTTTTTATTACAATAATAAATAAATTCATGAACAATTTTGTTAACTTTAAATTTCAAGATGTCAGATCTCTGTCTCATACAATCAGGCTGGAATCGTTTGCATATATGCATACCCTACCGCAACTAGTATGATCAGGCAAATCGTTAATGCACAATAAAAAAAAATCAATGAACCCAAGATACTTCCTGGTGGTACACCACGGCTCAAATCAAACTCAATTGCCCTAGCTCCTAATATTTCAACAATAATTTTTCTATTTTCAAGATAGGAAATCAACCATTTATTAATGGAGGCACGAAAACCCATACTCGACAATTTATCAGACACAAAAGGACCACTTACTGTGTCGAAAGACCAAAAGATACCACAGCAACAAAATCCCCCGCATCCAGACAATCATAAATATACTGAGTAGACTCTAGTACGGCTAATTCACTGGATATACCTTTTTTTTGCCCATACTGGCACTCGGTCAAAATGTTAAGTTTATTTAAAAAGTTTTTTTTCAATAACTTTAGATAGTACACTTAATAATTTAGCTATAAAAAAAATAAAACAATAACAAAAACTAAAATACTAAGAATTTCAGGATAACGACCGCCTTTATTTATACAATTAACACTCTTTCTCATGCACTTTTTTGTAATTGGGTTTAAAATAAAGTCGGGATGGTCTCTATTTAAAATCAATATTTCCTCATGTAACCCTTCTTGAAGAATATTGAAGATATCTGGCCTTTTATATCAGGAATATAGAAATCAGGGATGGTGTTCAGAATGCCATGTCGTCCGATCCAAAAAAAAAAAAACATTTGTGTCCAAATAATTAGTGATAGTTAGAACATTATGGGAAGGTGCACCATCGTGTTACCAAATGATGTTATTATATTTTATCAGAGGTAGATCGTTCTAACAAATTTTCTGTCATTTTGTAGTAGATTTAAATAGCTTTGACCATGATATGATAATTGCCATGATAATTTCCATGATAAATGATAGGCCCATTAACTTTTCTAGCAGCCCACACCAAACATGCAAGATTGTCGACCTTGAAAATGCAGATTTTCGGCGACCCGAAATTGTTTAATTTTTCTCTTAAACATTCTTGCCGTTGTAAAGGTTGCTTCGTCCATAAATAGATTTTTTTTTAAGAAAATCGAGAGCATTAATACGATTTTGCATTTCTTGGCAGAACTGCAGTTTCTTGTCTTTTATGTTCATTGGTTAATTTTTTCATGGACATAACTTTATAACAGCGGTACTTATACCTTCCTAAAGTACTACAAATGCTTTACTTCTATTAAAATATGGTGAAGCGTCACGTACCGACCTTTCAGGATTTTTAAAACCAAAATTAAGAACTAATTACTTGTGGCAAATGTTTACCTTTAAAATAAAGTGTTCTTGCTGGTCTCTTATTACTGTTCTCGTCTGCCTCTGAACACAAACCTCTCTCGAACGAACTGTTTTATAATGTTTTTTAGTGTGTGATATTCTTGTCCTAGGATAAATTTGACAAAATCCTTGATTAACTATATGATATTCTGTTATTATTGGCGTAAAAATCTAATTCCTTTAGGTATTCCTTCCGACGAATATCCCATATTTAATGAAACAATCCATGTCATTGAAACGTCCATTGCTTTCGTGGCAATCTAGTGCTCTTACTGATGCTAACTGATATAAATTTGAGTACTTCAAAAACCGCTTATTCAAATATCAACAATACATATACAAATCATCCCAACCCCGTGCTCCACCTAAAAGGTACTACACGAGGCTACCTACTCTAAGTACTACATGGATTCCATAACAAAAATATAATACAGTAGAATCGCGTATGAATACTACTTTTTGTGAAATGCTGGAATATGTGAAATGTGGTTAGTTCACATAATCGCGAGTCTACCGTAAATCGGTTAGCTATCAGTTATTATTAAATGCGCCCATGGAACGACTTTATTTATCTCCCAGCATTCGCCAAGGACATTGATTATATATAATATACTTATATAAACTCAATGGCCACGGAGTAAGGGAAAACCATGGTGAAAACCTTACTCTGGGAAGAAGTCCCAGACCTTATTACTGATAGCCGTAAATTATTATTATCCTTTTGAGTGCTGAAGACGAAGCCTCCGTGTTTCCTGAAATTCTGACAGCCTTGCCGTCTTCACGTAGATACTCCTTTTTCACAACTTAATCCTAATTATTCTAACCAATAGTAATCAAATTAAAATAAAGATTTATATTTCAAATATTTATAGTTTAACACTAATTGCGACCACTAAAGAACATAAAATATTCATTCATAAATACGTGCTACCCTACTAACTATCTAAATATCATGTCGTAACCTATATTTGTAATTGTTTAGTAGCATTACTGAAGAATTCCCACTATTCGATCGACTCATTATTTCTAATATTTGTTTCCCTTCGCGGCCAAATTAACCCCTTAGCTAATGCCTTAACCGTACGCGACCGCCACTCATCAGTGAGTGGACTTTCAAATAAGACATGCCCCGCAGTATCTACCCCACCACATTCACAAAACGAATCATTAACCATCCTAATTCTACATAAATATGATTTAAAATTACCGTGACCTGTTATTAACACGCCTGATACGGTAAATTAACCCTCATTTCTCTAAAACGTGTAACGCTACCGATAATTTTTCTAGTCCACTTCTCAGTTAAGGTATTATCCCACCTATCGATTTCTTATATGATTGAGTTATTTGCTCCTCAACATCTGCTATATATTGAATGATGTACCACTACCTGGTTTTCAGGACACAGATCCTGTTTCACTAAATTTTGCCACTGATTCTTGTATCAATCGCCGCAAACTCATATGTTACTGGAAAATTCTGCCCGAAATTCTTCTACACATGTCTACATAGAGTACAACCATTCTCCATTTTCTAATTGTACACCATTTCTAAAGTATGAATCGATAATAAAAACTGTATGATTTAGTAGGTAGTAGTGGATAGTAGACCAATAGAGCATACATGGCCAATATATTTTATTTGTCACTACCAACATGATATTTTGAATAAATAAAATCATAGCTTGCTAGAGGTAAATTTAATTGATCGTATTACATTTTGTTACTAGAAACGTTTACACCAAATAGAGTGCCTATTATATAAAAAAGAAAATACAATTATTAATGTGAAATTGCAGAAATGATACGATCAAATCTGCATCTACCTAAGCAAACATACGTTTAAATTATTCAATACCTAGTTTTTTTTTTTGTAAACTATGTTTATTTTTAGGTACATAGAATTTAATTCACCCTAAACACAATGTATCCACTTCAAAGTATTATTAAACTTGCACAGCAAGTAGTAGTACTTCCAGCGGAACGAAAGAACAGTAATTTTAATAAATGCTTAAGTACCACGAGATTATGTTCAGTGAATTGTGACAATTTCGTATCGTGTGTAGTGGCTGCGTTTGTCTAATTCTATGGTGGTGTTCTGGTAGGGAATCGAACTAGCCTTTACGCAAATATCCTGTACATACATAACGTTCAGCTCACTTCCATCAGGTCTATTAACAATAATGCTTGCATGAATCCTAAACTACAAATTAAGTCTATTGAGTGGGCGGTATTTTCGATGAATACGTTGCTGCGCAGTTACGTCCAATTGCGTCCGGTTAAATAATCCTTTCGGTAGAGTAATGTTGCGTTAACTGCCGGCTAACTAGTAAGTAGTTTTCTAGTTCAATTACTGTTGTTACTTGGATCACATACGTCACGGGGAACAAACGTTCGACACCGATTTAGATGAAACTACGTGAGTGTGTTCCTTATCGGCGCAACTTTACATTGACTACCGCAGATAAAATTCGCTGAAAAAAAAAAACAAAGTGTTCTTACATTCTCGACAATGCATGATTCCGGACACACTGATGAATATATCAATGAGGCAGATATCGCATTAGATTGGTAACTCAAGCAAAAGTGGAGCCGATTATATCATACCGGGTGAAAAGTTGCGAGCTGTCGTTTGCATTCTGGGCGACTAAAATGGAAAATTAACTTACTCTACTAGCACGAAGCCGCAAAACAGATTTATTAGCGTTCGGTGAATTGTTATAGTTCAGCCGAATTAAATTGTGCCAGATACTCTTTTTCTCGCTGTATTTATGATATTTATAAAAGTAAATCCAACATTTTATATTTGTATTAGTGAAAAGGGAAATAATAAGACAATATTTATTCGATAACTAAAATCTATTCATGCTTATTTTTACATGGAAGCATCAGGTAATGTAAACTGTAAATTTCAGTGACAAAACTCATAAACAAGATCAAAGAAGAAAAAAAAGAGAATGAAAAGCAACTTTAAAAGTCAATAACCAAATAAAATAACAAGCATAGATTTTAGAAAACCTAACAATAGTAAATAAAATACCTATTCATCAGTAAATAGTATATTATTGCGAAAATATTGATGATATCTACTTAGACGACATATATGTAGGTGCAGTTAAGTCGTGGCTACCAGATAAATTTCTTTTAGGTTTATTACTTTATGGTGCTAATAAAATAGTAATTGTTACGCCATTCTTACTTGTTCAGACACTCTAAAGTTAATTCGTGCACGTAGTTACAGATTAAAAGTCGGCGTTACTAACATATGCTACCAAAATCTGACTTTATAGTAATCATGACCCGCTATTAATATATTTGGTAGAATTGAGGTGAGCAGCACGTAGATATTATCTACAGACATTTTTCGAGTTACAATTACGTTATCATCATTTCCTAGGGTGACTAGATGTGCCTTTAACCAAAAAGTTACATTTGACTACTACTTTAAAGTAACCATTCCAAATATATACAACTTTATAGGAAATTTAACTATAAAGTAGTAAAGTTTAATATATATTTGTCACCGCCACATTATCGTTGATTGACTATGATAGCTTTCACAAAAGTTGTTATTTAATATATAAAAACCGAAAAAAAGGTTAAAATGAAGAAAATGAGATATATAACAGATAAATAGCGAAACGCAAACAAACAACCAGTAAACAAATGAGACGAGACTGTACTTGGCTGTCAAACGTGAAGAAAAGTGGATGCCCGGGTGAGTGGAATAAAGAGATGACAATTAGCGCTATTTTCCGTGTCTCAAAATCTTTTGGTCGGTAGCTTAAACTTCCAGTTCCATATATTATTTTCAAGTGAATTTAATTACGTTATAAGCAACAATAAACTTGAAAGTATAATTTATAGGAATGGTCAGTTATACTTTACCATAAGATTAATATTAACTGCTACCATCTAGTAAATATAACTTCAGAGTTATACACTTCTACACACAAACGAAAATGTCAAGTGAAACAAAATGTATTCGCCGTTACAATACAATTGCCATGGGACAAAATATAAAATAAACAAGCTAGTAGCATTTCATTGCGGAGGTATTGTGGTAGCACTCAACAACATCAACAGCTTTATTCTATTTAAGTTGTCCTTTTATATCAATCTCATCAAACATGGGAACGCCGTGTTTTTGACGATCCGTCATTGTATTAGCTTTTAACCTTTGTTTCTTGGTAAAAGAAGTGTGCTCCTATTCATAAATTGGCAACTTTTAACCAAATTGAATAACGCGTACTGACGATAAACAAAATTTTAAATGGTTTCATATAAATTTTTAACAACTAATTGATTTATAATACAATGACATTGCCAATTGCTTCTCTGATGTGGATCATCGCATTCTTGAAGAATGGAAGCACTGCATATGCACAAATATCTTCACTGCACCACTTTTGAAAGTTAGTAGACCTTGGAGGGTAGAACTTTTCTTTTTTAATTTCCTGCACTTCTGCAAGTATAAAGCTTTATATTTCCTGGACAATTTAATAATCCTGTAGGATACTTTATTAATTCTTAACTTCGTTATTTCAGTATTTTTTAGCGAAAGCATTTGCACTACACGCTCACGCCCTTTGAAGATACTGCTACAGTTACTAGTGGAAGATGGTAATTTACAGTTTAAATTTTCCAATTGGATTACAACAACGGTATCATTAAGTTTCCTTTTCCTTTCGAAGGTTTTGAGTGGTGTGGTAGCCATACTACTTGTAAATGGGTGAGTAGCATGCAGATTCCTTTCAGTTGCTCTAACAATATTTTCAACACAAATAATGAATGATTTTTTAATTTAATTTTATCGCGCTGGTGTTATCCCGATTATAGGAAACACTGGTTCTTAAAGGAATTTTGCTTATTTTAATTGGAATGATATCACTAGAGACCGGATTATATGCAAAGAAAAACTGGAATATATGCGCATATATATGCATCGATTTTTGAGAAAATATGCATAAACCTGGGGCATATATGCAAAAAAATTGCGACAATATGCAAATTTTTTACATAAAATAAATAAGAGCAGATATTTGAACATTAACTTTATTGCACAAAATTTTTTCACAACAAATTTCTAAAACAATTTATAATTAAATGTTTTTCAAAATTGTGTAAAAGAAAGTTTTGTTTTCCATCAGAATACATATGTTTCGAAATAGAAAAGCTTCTTTCAACATATACAGATGTCATTGGTGCATTTTTTAACTTTGCAATACATACTAAACTAAAATTAAAGTTGAAATCGTTTACTGTTTCACCTTCCAAAATTTTCTTAACTTTCTTCAATTTCAAATACCCCGCATTTTTATTTATCACTTTTTTAAATTTATCGTATATAGAATTACCTATTGTACCCTTAACCTTCTTACATGGCATATCAAATTCGTCTACTATTTCAACTGATTCCGAGAGCGACATGTTTTGCGTTTCTAGTTTACGAATGGAACTTGAAACAAAGCTATAATTTGACTTAATATACAAAAGGTTTTGTAGCAATTCTGTTGATGTTACCATCTTTTTACAGTTTTCTAGAGCAATGCAGTCAGCAGTGATTTCAAGAATTCCATTTTTTATTCCTTCAAAATTATCGTCGAAAAAAATTGCAGCCTCTAACCATGTACCCCATCTCGTAATATCGGTTCAGGAGGCAACTTAACACGGGAAGTCGCTCTTATAAATTGGATTCGTAAAGCTGCTTTTAAAATTACTTTTTGACATTGCTAATTAAATCATTAATCAAAGGGAATTGATTCCTAATGTCTTCGGCTACACGATTGAGCCCATGAGCTAAACAAGTGGCATGAATAATGTTACTATAAAAAAAATTTGCGCGGCTTTTATCATGTATGGTGCAGCGTCGGACAACATTAGTAAATTTTTTTCACAAGGTATACTTCCAGGTAGAAAGAAATTTAAGAAACCTTCTTGAACGAATTGGGCAATTGTCACATTATTTGTTTTTTGAAGTTCTTTACAATAAATTAAATATGATTTACCTACAATATCTTCATGAAGAATCCCTATTAACAAATGGGCAATATAACGGCCACACTTATCCGGACTTTCATCTACCATGATATAAATAAAATTATTCCCTACTAATTGTTGAATTTCTGCTATTGTTTGCTGGTAACAAGATATGACATAATGTTTTCGTAAGGTACTTTCGTCAGGTATATTATGTTTGCAATATTTTTGCAGAAATGATTTCAAATTAACATTGTTTAATCTTGCTAATGGTATGCTAGACGAAATTAATGCGTTACACAGATCCGTATTATATTCTTCTTGTTCTGAGTTTCGTGAAGTTGATGCTACACATTGACGTATAGATTGCTGCACACATGCGGTTCGCTTTAGTTTTTCACATTTTCCAATATGTGATGGAGTTTTGGCGTATTGATCAATCAGGTATTTTCTCTCAGAAGACACCTACAACAACAATTGTCATTTTATATCGAAAGTTAAAGAATTTAAAAACATTTGTAAAGCTTTTAGTAAAATTAAACTTACCAGTTTACTGCAGGCTCGACAAAATATTTTGTCGCCATCCTTTACCAGTTCAGGATATGGCTTAATCCATAAAGAAATTTTCTTCGCTATACTCATTGTATGTACGCACAGTATTTAAAAACGTAACGCAATTATATGCTATTTCGCTGAAAGATATTCAATGAATGAATAGTTTATTTGGGAATTAATAATAATAAAACGTATTTACCACATCACTTCTGCTAGGCGAAATTAAACATGTGCAGTTCTTGGAAAAAAGTATTAGAGAAACCTATGTAAAAGATTTATCGTTCTGAAAATTGTCAGTTGTCGATCTACATTAGGAATTACTATTAATTTTTACTAATAGAAAGGATAAGAAAAAGCTTAAATATGCAATATATGCAACTTTTGTAAAAATATGCATAGAAATGCCTAAATATGCAATATATGCAATTAGTCCTCATTAACTTCAATTAGTGTAATACGTGTACATTATAGACTATAATTAAAGATATGCAAAAAATAAAATATATGCACTTTGCATATAATCCGGTCTCTAGATATCACCATTACCTCACTGTTTGCATAATTTCTTGGTACCTCCCACAGCAGGTAGTGGATAATCCCCAGTAAACATAATTAGCCAAATCGTTATATCTACGGACAGACTATACTGCCGCAGATAAAGTATCGGAGAAAATGTGAAAAAATTGAAGACAGAATCTCTATGCTTAACCCTCATTGCATGTTATTCCGTATAAAAAAAAAAAAAAGATAAAGAATAAGAAAGAGGTTCATTCAATGTAGATATTTTTTTTATTACTTTAGCACTTCTCTGAGACCTACGTACTGCGATTCAAATGTATAACGTCCTTTACTCTTTTTTGGAACGTACGACAAAAGCGAAATTACAGTCTGGCAGGTGTGGCGGAGGCAGCAACCTGCGTTTGTGCCGCGGGAGCTGCAGCGGAGCCCCGGATCGACGGGGGGCAAGTCCGAGTCACTCCAATTAGAGTAATAGCTTTTCATTAGCGCCAATACAACTACCTGTGTTCATTGTAAGCGGGACAATGCTTCTGCCGGCACCTCATTGTCCGCTTAATTGCGTATTAGGGCCGTGTGTTTCACCCGCGGACCCCGAGATGTGTGAAAGGCGACGCGGGATGCCGACACGTAATTGACACTTTGATTACCTGACGGCTTCGGCTTCTCCGTAATCTTGAGTCCATCGGCGATTTTGATATGCGCTGTACTTACAGGTTGTCCAAGTTATAGGACGTGAAAAGATGGAAACTGATTTGAAGTTTTACGCTGCACAGTGGACTATAGAGTAGTTTCGAATACAAATATTTAAAATTGTTTTTAACGCACTCGTAATAGTAAAGATACAACCTGTACAATGGTAGATTAGTCACGTAGGTATTGTAAAAATTAAAACAAAAAAAAACAAGATTGTATTTTGAATTTGATTGAGACATGCTGCAAACTTCTCCTAGACCCCTCACCACAAACTGCACTAAACTGGACGTACTGCTGTGGACACCTTGTTTTCGCGTGAGTTTTTTTTTTAGTTGCACAGATGTTCATGTTTAATCCGATCAGTCTTTATCAATGCTTCGCAAGAGTTTCCACAAAGTAAATTGTTTATTTTTAAATAAGATTTAGTTAGTGAATTGATTGTATGATTTATTTATTTAAATGTTCAGTTGTTTAAATTGTTTTCACTCTTTAAAATGTATTGCGTTCGCGTTTGTTGTTCATGTCCTTCTTAGAAGTTTTCTTCGATGATCTGTGCGCGGTTTCCCTGCACGCAGCTGTTGATATATGTATACGGCTGTTTAACATTGTAAGAACTAGTTTCTCGATTGTCGTTAAAGCGTGAGTACATGATATTTTTAAATTCATTGCTGCCATTTTATTAATACTTATGATTTAAAGATTTGAATTCGATTTGAATTTTTTGATTTTATTTCGTCCATCAAGGAACTCGCTTGATAATAATTGTTATTATATTCTTGTGTACACAATTAATTCATTTATTATTTTTGTTCGGGAAGATTTAAGTTTAAAGAGTTAATTTTTTTTTCGTTTTTTAATTTTGCTGATTTGTATTTAATTATTAATCACCTAGGGTTGGGTGAATAGAAGCATTGGGCTTGTATTTAAATGTTTCTTTTGTAAATTTACTTGTATGTTCCACGTTTAATTTAGTTTGTTTTAATTTTGAGACCACGTGGATTGATTGATATAAAAAATATTATCTTCTTGAACGAATTTGTTCTTTTTGCTTTGATAAAGGATAATAAGACTATTAACCCCATCGTCATCTAGTGGGCGAAATCGATCTCTTCGCCATTATAGGTTTAAGAGTGGCTACGTTCTCGCCACAGATTGCATACGCTACCCAACTTCCAGAGGACCAAAATAATCGTAGGAGTGTCATACCGGTGAATCTGTCGTCCACACTCGTCTTCTTTCTTCCTGCTTCGGTTCTTCTTTGTTCAGACTAGTTATAACGCAGTTTTCCGAGAAAGCATGTGTCTATTCTTATCTTTATACTTGTCTTTTTTTGTTTTTATACTTGTCTTTTTTCTCCCGCTCCTGCGGCTTTCTCGTTTTCAATATTTGTTTTTGATTGAGATATCGTTCGTTTTTATTTTTTCTCTCTCCAAAACGTTATAAACAAACTGATCAGTTTATAGTACATGCAGGAATGACTCTATACAATTTAAAAATTTAAAAGTTTAATCATGATAGCAAATGTTTACATTTTTATTTTTACTTGTCTTTATTTTACATATTATCAACTATCAACCATCTATTGTCAAAATGAAATTTTTATTAAAATTCACCCTCTTTTTTTTAATTATTTATTATTTTTTATGTAAAATGTAAGAGGATAAACCAAAAGGATAGGACAACACAACATAAGGATAAAATTTGATGTATATGGCAATCGTCAAAAATAAATAAAAGTAATAAAATTAGGTGTATAAGGCCTTTAAATAATGGTTGATGAAATGAATGTATAAGTGGACTATATGTATATGAATAAATAAATAAATATTAATAACAGTGAGGCTGACTAGATGTTTTGATATTAGTTATTATTTGTTTTTTCCCTCCCGCACTGCGCTGGGCAGGCGCCTGACAGTGACCCTGGGAGGGGGGACGGTTCTGCGAATCAATCACGTTTTGAATAAGGGAATTATCCCGCAGGGCCGCCCTCTCCCAGGTGCCCCGCGCAAGCTCTCTTAGGTGGACGCCCAGGTGGATCCCCAGGTCCCTTTCCAACTGCTCGTTACGTATAAACCAAGGCGCCCCGAGCATAGTCCTCAGCATCCGGCTCTGAAGAGCCTCAAGGCTCCTCAGGTGGCTGCTAGATACTGAGGACCAGACCAGAGCGCCATATGCCAACTAGGAACTGAACAAACTCATGTAAAGTAATCTCTTATAGCGGAGATCCAGCGCGCTGTGCGCCCCCAGCAGGGGCATCAATGTATTTCGCGCCATCGCAAACTTCTCCTTTACGCGCTTGATATGACTAGCAAATGTCAGGCGCCTGTCCAGCAGCAACCCTAGGTACTTTGCCTCAGCACTCCATGGGAGCCGTCTCTCGTTGATGTAGATGTGGTCCGCCGCCGCACAGTGTTCGATTATAACAAGTTAGCTGGACAAAAGTCATTGGCGAATTGTTGAAAAAGTGAAGTTTGACAGTGACCAAACAACCCTTTCAAAGATAGGATTAACATTTTTTTGTCTCTTAATTATCGTTTAATGAATCAATTAGCCAGGGTAAAAGGAGGATAAGTAAAATTTGCATTTATTGCTCTTTGCACCTCTTTGTGCTAATACTCCACCGTGCTGTTTATTAGCATATATATATATTTCAGTGTGATGGATCTCAAGCTAAAGTAATACTTGCTAATTTGTCTATAAAGATTTAAAAGCTCAACTCAATAATTTTAAAAATCTTCTTCTTCTTCAATTTTGTCGACTATTCGCCGATTTTTCTTTTTTCATCTGTCTCGAAACTATATGCCCCCTGTGCCCCCAGGCCAAGATTAATTTATATTGTAGCTGCAAGCTTCTACTTCCAAAATATAACAGATTTTAGCTGCACACTTTTGTACAACTATGTTTTTTTAATTCTTTAGACTGCTACTTATTGAAAATTGGAGCTGTTTGAAGAATGCTGAAGCATGGAAAAAATACCGAAACAACATGCTGTACCAATTTTTGTTGCAAAATACGATTTTTCGAGGTTGCGGAGGCATCATTGAGGGAAACAAAAAATGCGATATGCAGGTTTCCTCGAAATTATCAGACAAGTGGTACAATTGTGGAAGAGTCGAGAACGCCTTTTAAGCAAATATGCGGGATGGATGGCAGGAGATTTACAGTTCCTGCTATCCTTGATCATTCGAATTACTAACACCAGAATGTATCACACATCTGGACGTCTCGCAAAGAATTTGTGGAATCGAGCGACAGAACCAAAAGAAGACGTGTTGAGGATTTAGTAAATTCGAGAAGTACATCCGAGCTAGTGGTTGCCGCAGAAGTTTCAGCGGGATTGTCTGGTAGTAGAAACTTGCCTTCGTAATAAAGAGTACCAGTGAAAATACAGAGTTTTGTAAGAAAATGAAGGAAAGTGTAAGAAATCGTAACGTACCACTTTAGTGCAGAAGGAGCTTTAAGGAGAAATTAGGTCTCCTTCTGGATAAACCGAAAGCCGATATGGTTCAAGTATGACAGCAATACTGCCCGAAGTTTCGGAAACACTGCAACTAGCGCAGAGATTACAGGGCTAGATTCTTCTACGAAGATTTGGTACTTATTAAGCTTTGTCATCCGGCTATAAAATTAACATTACAAAATTCGAACTTTTTCGCAAGATACAAACTACTGATAACATACGGTGCACAAAAACTTGGCACAGTGCTGATACAATTGTTCTTCTGCCAATCGGGCAGCTATCTGAGAGGCCCAGAAGCTCGCAATAAAGATTGCAGAAGATTTCGAGAACATAATACTCGGAAGCGATCATGTATTGCAACGAATAGAGATTGCTAAATATGTTAATTATCACATCTGACCCTGTAATTAATAGGCTTAGGAAACTCAAAAAAAAAGTGGAAGTCTCCTTCGGAGGTTTTAGATTTAATATTGCCTTCGGTAAATACTCTTCTACTTCCGTCCAACCATAATTACTTTGAGTTAGAGGACTATGTTGTAGCTGATTCGACTGAGGAAGAATATAGTGGAATGAATAATTTCACTATTTATGAATTTACTTTATATTTTATTGATTATTATATAGTTATAAAGTAGTAGGTGAGTATTTATATAACGTAGTTTTGTTTTTGAAATACCTACCCACACGTGTTAGTGTATGTAATACTTTAATGTTTAGCTTTTTTTTATCGCTTTATTTATTCAATATATACTTTTTGAGAAAATAGCTAAACCTAGTTACTGATCTCTCTAACGAAATCTAAGTCTAAACTGTGCGCAAGCATAGACTATCCCTGCAGTACCTTATGTTTATTAACCTTTCTAACTTTTTTTCGATCAAAATTTTATCTTAATTCATCAATTAACTCTATTACTGTTTTTAATATTTTTTCAACAAATGTAATACCAAATAAAGCTTGCAAAAAGACGAATGTACCGAAATATACATTGTGTTTCAATTCAAAAATTTTCTAGAAAAAGTTACATTATGCGTTATGAACACATCTTGTATACAAATACATTAAAATAACGCTACAGAGCCTACGGCGATTACAGTAACATTAATTTTTGATCAAATTAGAAAAAAAATAAAAAAGGCGGTTTATTAAGCCGTTAAATTGTTTTCGAGAACAACACAGTAAATAACTAAAAAAATACCGATTGAAACTATTTAGTACCGTATATCAATTTGCTTGTTTGAGATTGGACTATCCGGATATTCAATAATATACTGACTGTTCTATTTAACCTTTTTGATAAGTAGCTGAAAAATGGAAACACCCTGTATAGTACAAAGTACTTTTAAGCATGCAGTTCGACCGATAATAACAATTCATAAAATAATTTTGAAAAACTCAGTTTTTAACAATCTTTCATTTCTTGATGACTGGACACTCCTGTATACACACAAACTGATGATGATGGTAATTATATACAGAAAAAAAATTATACGCATACAACAATATCTTTCGAGGCAAAAAATGTAACGAAATAATTTTGTCCAGCTAACTTGTGAAAATCGAAACACTGTGCGCCGGGCCGGTCTTCCGGGTAAATCTGACGGCCTTGCATTTGGCCTCGTTTACTTTCAATTTCCATTTATCCATCCAATCTGCGAGGCCGTCCACCGTCCTCTGGAGCCGGCGGACCAACATCCCCTCGCTCTTGCCAGCCGCGTACACGGCCAGCTCGACTCCCAGCTCCCTAGGTAAATCAAATACATATAGCACAAACAATTCCGGTCCAAACAGGGATCCCTGGGGGACCCCGGCGGCTTGGATCCTCTCCCCGGACTGAATAACTACACTAAAACTACCCAAATTTATACCTAAAAAAGGTCATGGTACAATGATCACGGCCATGGCTGATTGCCGTTATGCTTAACTAGTCCCAATTGTTAGTTTTCGTGACCGTGGCCAGCAGTAGTCATTATTGCTAACTCTGTCTTAGTGTAATTATTCCGTCATATGATTTTTATACAAAACACTTAGCGGATCCGCTGAGCAATTACCTCAGTAGTTGGCTGCGTCCCCTATTTGCCGTGGCGCTAAAGAAGCTTTTCCGCAGTCAGATGTTAGATTTTATGTATTCTTAGTATACACAATTTGAATGATAAAAGCTCTAAATCATTGCGTTGTATTGGCATTGTGTTGTGTTGTACTACATTGTGCTGCCTTTCATAGTTTCCAGTTTTTATTTTAAATATGCTTCGTTTCCCTAACAAACTTTAAAAAAAAAAGAAGCGGTTTTCATGACAATAAAAACAGCGTGAAAGGACATCAAGGCACAAAATCTGAGGAGACAGTTATACCTGCGAGCTTGAACATTCTTACTGCAGCTTCATCAGATTTTACTTCTTCCAAGCCTCGAAATATTTATAATTTATAAATTGCGGTTTGCAAAAATTTCCGCGGAAAAAATTGTTTATCGGTGACAAAAAGAACATTGCATCCACTAGAGAAACTTGTTGTCCTTTTTGTGTCTCTTTGTATGAATCATGGCAGAAAGAGGTCACACAAGCAAGAACAGGATTTATCAGTGCTGCCAGCGTAGACAATAGAAAAGTGAAGAGAGAAAAGATCTTTCTATCATGTCAAAGCACTGTACATTCTCAAGAAGATTACCGCCCATATTCATAAACAGTCACTGTGGCGAATCTCTAACATTGTACTAGTGCTGTAGTGCTGTTGTTGGTATCCGATAAAATTGAGAAACGGATATCCGGATCCAAAATTATCCTCTTTGTGAAGGGATTCATCACAAAGCTTAGTAACAAGAGCGAGTGGGATCATAACACCATCTTGAAATATGAATGGATTAGAAATCCCATCAAATGGTACACTGATGGCCCCAAAACGGCAGAGGGAACTGGAATAGGAATATATGGTCCTAGAGCCAAGTATTTCGAAAGCTTGGGAGAATATCCAAGTGTCTTTCAGGCGGAAATACACGCTATTAAAAGATGCATCAGTTCAATATTGATAGAAATTATCATCATGTTTGTTAGTCAAGCAGCCATCAAGGCGCTGAGCTCATATAAAATCAGTTCTCAGATAGTCTGGGAATGCCTAAGGAAATTAAATGAGCTAGGCAAAAGGAATAAAGTAACCCTCCTGTGGATACGAAATAATGGATAATCTCGCAATTTTTCACCTTCACCTTCGCTCAATCATCTTTTCACTCATCACAATTCCTTTTATCTGGCTCGCGCGCACAAATATCCAGTATATTCCAGATGGGGAACAATAGCGCCACCACCTTTGTATCAATTACTAATTAATTAGTACTATTAATATTAACTTATTAATTACAGAATATAATTATTGGATAATAATTGTATTGTCAATTACCATCCCTTCCGCTGTACTCCTATCCCCATTATAACATTTGCGCTGTAATTATACAGGGTGAGTTACATAACTTCATAGGGTTATTCCTTGTATCGAAATTAACAAAACACTTCCAGTCAGAATAGGTCCAATTCTCAACCGTTTTCGAGATATGGGTGGTCAAAAGCGCTGAAAGTCACTGGTTACGGTAACTAATTTAGATGAATCATAGACGCATTTGGCTCGACTGGTAACTTATTTAGATCCAATGCACTTGACGTAGGCTTTTTGACAGTTGTCATGTAAGCAGTTTTCTTGTATTTTTGACAGTTTTGGATTTCGCTCGTAGAACCTTTAAAAATGCGTTTGACGTTTCTTCTATATACTTTTAAGCCGATGGTAAATACATCAATTCACCAAGAAAATCCACTTCGATTTCGGATATGTTACAGAAATCTGAAATATGATTGATTTTGACGAAAAATAAAACAGTTTTTTCAAGAAAGGTTTTTATCAACAATTACCTCGTCTCCATGAACCCCAACTCATTTATTTAATATGGACTACACTGAGTCTCCACCCCTTTGAAGTAATATCGATACCAAGGAAATTCTACATTGATATCATACAGTTACCAGACGATAAATTTATACATGTAATTACCGCGACTACAGAATAAATTAATTAACACCCAATATATAATGGATTTACAAACACGTTGGTGCATTAAATAATAATTACATCTACTATGGTTGGTTATTCATCCTGTGCCACAACACTATATACATAAAAAGTGCAGAAAATTTCATCGAAATAAACAGTGCGGTAATCGACAAAGTAGTTAAGTATCAGATTTTCGGGCTCCAAAACCGCAATATGTTCTAGTTGTCTAGATTTCTTTGTAAGAAATAAGTGCCATGCCTATTTAAAGATGAGAGCAGCAGTGAATTAGATCTTTCTAGATTGCCTTCGCTTTTGCCCTGGGCAATACAATAAGAGAGATTCTGCAGTAATGGCTGTCAGGTTTGCGGTTTCGCTTATAAATTAGCTGATGCCAAGATACAAAGCGTGCGTAGAAATACCTATTCAAAATGTAGGTAGCTGAATTGCCACAAACAAATTAATCTGTCGGTATTTCATTTGCCAGAATTGGTATAATCCTTTTGCTTACAAATTCCAGCTCTGACCAAAATAAGTATGCAAGATTTGCCTGAATCCTTCCACGCAGTTTTTTCAGAAGGGAAATCAACAAGAACACCAGCGGAGTCGGTACAATTACCGATATATCGGTGCTGTGTCGCCGGTCAGTGAAAGAAGTAGCATTGCGAACGAAGCTTTCGCCGTCATTCACCGCAGATCTTTCGTATCATAGCAGGGCTTCAAGCAGTATATTTCATTCTTTACCTGAGTCAATAAAGCGTTGTGC
Organism: Protaetia brevitarsis; assembly: GCA_004143645.1. Lineage (NCBI taxonomy): Eukaryota > Metazoa > Arthropoda > Insecta > Coleoptera > Scarabaeidae > Protaetia > Protaetia brevitarsis. The sequence goes on from RXPK01000185.1 coordinate 392,649, forward strand.
ATGAAGCAAATTTTTCATATCGCCTTCACGCGTGAATATTGCAGTGTGAACCGACGAAAGAGTGAAATGAGTCTTATTCTCACTGACTGTATGCATTGCGCACGCACTACCTAATATCTACTTCGTGAAAGATTGCGAGCGGTCAGTTCCGTTCATGGCATAGCTTTTGTAATCGGTTACATTTTAATATTAATTCAACAATTATGAAGTATACTCATTGGCACTTGTATTTTCTCCGACATTTATTTTTGTGGTCGGTCGAAATGAAGAATTTTTTCAGTGTCGACATTTATAACGAAATTAAAGAGACATTATAATCTATTTTGAAATTTATATGGTTGAAAACAGCACTTATCAAAATAAATGCAGCAACAATTTTCAATTTTAGGTGGTTTATTGTTACAACGAATAAAATTTATAATACTAACAAAATGAACCGTAGAATAAAACTAATACGTGGGCATATAACGTTACTTACAATTTCAAAAGCGATTATTTATTTAAATAATATTGTTCACATTAAAAATACACTTAAATGTTGAACATAAATGCAACAGATTGAGTTTGATTTAAGCCTATATTATGATATTTATGATTATGTCCGTGAATTTGGGTGAGTAAGGAAATTTCCCTTTGTTTAAATTGGATGGGGTGAGCCAGGGATTTTTAAAGATATATTTTTTTTTACAACACCGTAGAGAATGAAATAAAAATTGTAGCGTATAGGTTCAAATTAGTAGTAGCGCATTAGTATTAGAAAGATTTACGCATTTTCTGATTCTTTGGTGGCCCTCAGTTGGATAATGGTTTCGCCACACCTTGGAACACTTTTGTCGCAATCGTGTTTCTAAAATTCAAGACATTATAGAACCGCAATTCTGGAATCGCGTTAGTGGAAACGAAAATCCAGCCGATTGTTTATCAAGAGGATTAACGCCCAAAGCTTTAGTAAACCACCCGCAGTGGTTACATGGCCCTACTTGGCTTTCTGAAACAGAAGAGAGATGGCCCATTGAAGAATCTCAGGAAGAATTCAAAGCTTCGTTAGAAGAAAAGCTAAACGCTTTTTAGGCAAAAACAGAAGGTTCGTTTGAACACCCACTTTACGACTTAATTTGTAGGATGTCTTCTTGTCCACATTATTGAACGCCACTGTATATGTTTGTCGATTCTTAAGAAGTTGCATAGCAAGGTCCTATTACTGTAGGGACTTGAACAAAGTCGAAAACATTTTGTTACGAGTAGTCCAAATGATGCATTTTCGTTGTGAATTGTTGCATTTGGAGAAGGGATCCCTGTCCGCCAAATATAAGAAATTTAAATCATTCGTTCATGATGATTTAATTCGAGTAGGAGGTCGTTTGCGTAACGCCCCGTTAGATTTTGATCAACAGCATCCTATCTTATTGCAAAGAATGATTCGTATGTCAATTTAGTCATTGATCATTATCACCGCAAGAATTTTCATACAGGCCGCACTTGCTTCTATCGCTACTAAGGCAAAAATATTGGATTAATTCTGAACGCAGTATAGTTCGCAGAAGAATAAAGCAATGTAACCTATGTTTTAGAAGAAATCCTAAACCGACATACCCTTTGATGGCTGGATTTTACCATTACCGCGCGTTACACAAGCTAAGCCGTTTCTAAATACGGGATCGATTATTCTGGACCTTTTATATTACAATGAGTAGAAAGGAGCTAAAAGTCAAAAGGCATTACATCTGCTTTGTTCGTTTGCCTCGCTACGCGCGCCGTACATCTAGAGCTAGTTTCTTGATTTGTCGACGGATATCTTTCTAGCAGCATTTAAACGCTTTTTGCCCGTCGTGGTCCATGTTCCACGATTTATTCGGATAATGGGACTAATTTTATTGGTGCAAAGCCAAAATGGACGAAATTTACAAGTTCGTTGTTTCGGATGAGTATAATTCTACTATAAGTCAAGAACTTACTTCGTTACGCATTCGATGGAAATTCATACGCCTAATGCACCTCACATGGAGGTATTTGGGAAGCGCAAAACAAAGTGTAAAACGCATTTATCTAAGGCTATTGGTACGCAAATTTTGACATTTGAAGAGTTTGCAACTGTGCTAACGCAAATTGAAGCCTTGTTAAATTCTCGCCGCTCTGTTGCTTAGTTCTGATCCGCGACCCGCTACGCTAACGCCCGCACATTTTTTACGTTTACCCCCTCTGCCGCTTTTACCGGCTATTGATGTTTTAAGTCAACCGATAAACCGTCTTACGCGCAAAGAATTCTTAGACAAGTTAGTCCAATCGTTTTGGAATATGGCATTTAGAATATTTGAATACATTGCAGGTTCGCCAAAAATGGAATACTTTATCATGCCTTGTTTAAAGCAGTGATGGTTGTACTAATTAAACAAGACAACGTCGCTCCTCTTTCAGTGGCCTTTGGGGGTAATTGAAGAGGTATTCCCCGGTGCGGATTCCATCGTGAGGGTAGCAAAAGTTAGAACAAAAAACGCGGTTTATCAGAGGCCAGTGGTTAAAACTGTGCCCTTTGCCTTTGCAATGAGATTTGTTGTGGTTGTTGCGTCGCTTCAGAACATCTCATTTAGTTTACTGATTTTTTTTTGTATCTTGTGCTGTTGAAATTGATTACATCACTTTCAGGCCGGGGATGTTTACGCCAGTTTAAATTTTATATTTTTATTTGAACATTTTTGTTTTTTCCTTTTTGTGTTTTCCTTTTAACGTATGTCAGTTTGTTGATATTCACTCGGCCGCATACGTTTCACATTTATTCGCCGCCGTTATAGTTAATCCGCAAGTAGTAGATAGATAGCGTAAATTAGTTGATAGTCGCGCATATATTGTTTCTGCTTCTACCCCCTTACGCCATTGAAACCCTTTAATTGTGGCTCTTCTTGGGGGAATTGAAGAGGTTTTTCCCCAGTGCGATTGCCATCGTGGAGCGTAGCAAAATTAAACAAAAAACGTGGTTTATCAGAGGCTGGTTAAACTGTGCCCTTGCCTTTGCAATGAGATGTTGTTGTGGTTGTTGCGTCGCTTAGAACATCTCATTTAGTTTACTGATTTTTTTTTTTTTTGTATCTTGTGCTGTTTGAAATTGGATTTACATCACTTTCAGGCCCGGGGGATGTTTACGCCAGTTGAAATTCTATATCTTTTATTTGACCTATAGCTACATTATTGCTTCCACCGGATCTTGTTCTATATTAAACCGTACCTAAGTACCGATTAACTCTATTTTAATTTTCTTAAACACGTCCGTGTTTTTAAAAAAAAAAAAAAACCGTATTTGTTAATTTAATTCGCGGGGTTCGCAGTTTGTATTTGCTATAATTTTCCAAATTCAACAGCACTCGTCTTCAAGGTCATTTGTGGCATGGGGTGTTCTGGAGGGAGGCAAGGACTGGGATTTTCTTTTTTGCAAATACTATAGCTTCTATCGTTTCTATTGGTAACAGTTACTTTATGGTGTTGTTGTTAGTGTTTACACTTTGAACACTTGATTTCACCGATGCCACTTACCGAGAAGGAAATTTCTTTAAAATTTTTAAGAATCAAAAAAAGAGGCTTTATTTCTTCGCATACAAAATTGTACGATATCAGCTATAAAAGTGAAATCTCCCAATTGCCTTGGAAAGAGTTTAAAATAAAATACAATATGTTAGAGAGGATAACAAAGTTGTGATTTTATTAAAGATAGTAGATTCTATTAATGAACTTAAACTACGAACTAGATGATAAATTTGTAGCCAAAATTTTAATCCAATAGCATAGTATGTACGACATTTACTGTCTAATATCAAAGCCACTGCGAAGCAGATATCAAGGTTAAAATCGAGAAGGAGGCTGAATCGAAATGTCGCGACAGCTGTTGTAAAAGTTGCCTAAATTGGAGTTACCTAGTTTTAGTGTATTATCACTGAATGGCCTGTTTTTTACGAGACTTTTAAAAGCTTGATACATAATAACTCCGATTTGGACGCTATTAGTAAATTGCATTATTTAATAGGAAAGCTTAGCGGTAAGGCTTTGACAGTTTGTACAGGTGTTCCACTTATCGCGGACATTACAATATATTTTGGAAAGCACTGGTAGATAAGTATCAAGACAAACGTTCTTTAGGTGCTTCTTATATACGAACAATTTTTGAATTTTAAACCTGCGCATACCGAGTCATCGCATTGCCTTAACGCATTTTTGGAAAAAATTTGAGATACAGCAGTTTAAGGCTTTAAAAACCTTAAAACATTACCGATTTATGTTGATTTTGTTATATCGCACATTGCACTTTTCTAAATTGGATACCGAAAACTTTTTCGTCTATTTGAGCTATCTCGTACGGGTTGCAAATCGGATATACCGACTTACGAAGAAATTTTAGAATTCATTAGGGCAGCAAACTAAGATCTTGTCTCGAAACTAATAAAAATGAACCAATGTTAGTAAAATTAGTAAGCCAATCTCTTCAGAAACCGGTTCGTTCATTCCTAATTATCATTCTAGTAACAGCACATAACACGGGTTCATTAAATTTTTGTGTAATTTGCAATAGTCCACATTCAATTTTTAAATGTGATAGTTTTCTTAAGATGGAACCGCACGATAGATATAAATCCGGCTCGAAGGACCAATAAATGTAGCGTATAGGTTCAAATAATGATATATATTCAACTTAAACTCACCTAAACTCATCCGCGCTCTCGAACCGTGGACACAACACATACAATTAAAAGGGTTTCAATGGGTAACGGGTAGGAAAGAGAGGGAAACAATTATATTGCGGCTAATCAACTAATATACGGCGATTTACTATCTACTACTACTTGCGGATTAACTATACGCGGCGAATAAATGTGAACTGTATGCGGCGAGTGAATATCAACAACTGACATACGTTAAAAGGAAAACAAAAAAGGGAAAAACAAAAAAATGTTCAAATAAAAAATATAAAATTTAAACTGGTGTAAACAAAATATTTCAGATATCTTTTTTAACATCGGGAAGGATGATTAAAAAAATCAGTTTGTTTACAATACCGTAGAGAGAACGCCTTAAATACATAAAAAATAAATATAAATCATGTTTTATTAACATTAGAAAGGGTGAGCAGTAATACTAGTATTATATCAATAAAACAAGAAAAATTTTCTTTATTCAAAATAGAAATTTAGAATAGAAACCAAATTTTCATTCTTATACTTAATCTTAATAGTCTATTATTATTTAGTAAAACTTTTTAAGTTGTAGTAAAAGGGGTGGTGGACCGGCGAAATCCACTGCATGTCACTTGACATGGGCGAGTTCAGATTGCTCAATCGGCAAGTTTTTTTTTCATGTTCTTTGCTTAACTGAAAATCTTGTAGGAATTTTTTTGACGTACTTGCCCTGCCACTTTTTTTTCTTCTAATGATGTTTCTGAAGGAACACCGGTGTAAGTTTCCAATGCTAGCATTTTCGAAGGTTTGCTTGCATTCAACACAAGACCTAATTCAATGCGGCTGTTTTACTTCTGTGATTTTTTCAAGACTGTCTCCCATTCTAGAGGTGAATATATGGCAGGGTATTTTTTGGAATGTTTTTCAACTACCCCAAACATAGAGTGACCAACCTGTGGGAAGACATGCACAGTATTTTTAAATCTGTTTGGCTTAATAGGTACAACGAAAATTCAACAACGTAACTGTCCAATTTTTATTTTATTTATATTTATTTCGCAGCGGTTATCGGACATCGCATATAACATGTCTCCTTTAATGTCAAAATCTTAAAAATATTTTTTTAAGCGACTGGTGACTTTGTCTGAACCTCGCTTAGCAATTGACTCGTAAAATATAAATAAAAATACCCTTGGTTCGGTTTATTGCAGCAGTGTGTACTAAAGTTGTTGCACCAAAGCTTTTTTTTTTGTAAAAACAAGGGCCCGTCGTTAATTTGGGTGTAGGCAAAGTCTGTTGGAGATCGAAAGTTATCACATGCACTTCTGCTTTTCTTAACTGAAGTTCCTTCTTTACAGTTAACTCGTTCAAATTTTGTTCATCCTGATTGTCTTTAGCGTTTCGGATCTTAACTTTAAACCCATCGCATACAGGACAGGTATCGGATTTTGGGGACTTAAAACATATGTTGAATTTTTCGGTAAAAGCTCTTCTGAACTGCACCATTCAGTGAGCCCCCTATATTATAACAAATCTTATTAAGATCTGTTTTTTTGAATTTGATGCCAGTGTTTTAGAGATATTCCGTTGTCTCAAGAAAAAAAAAA